>VZTZ01021335.1:0-106558 GCA_013400955.1 Drymodes brunneopygia | reverse complement strand
GGGACCTCCTGCTGCCCAGCTCACTGTGTCTGAGAATCCTGCTGGCAACGGACACCAGCCGATGCCCCAAGGGTTTATGAAACAAAGCCTCTCCTCCATCTCTCTATACACTGGGCAGCCGCCATTGTTGCGTTCTACCTGAGGTCACACCAGGCACCCCCTGCAGCCGTGGGGGAACCATCGCACCCAGAGCGCCCCCTGCAGGCTGTGACTGGAACTGCACCAAGGGAAAAGGTGCCCGAGGCCAGGCAGGCTGCCACTGGGTTTCTGGTTGTTTATTGGTTAATGCCATAGTTGTTATTATTTGTTAGCTTTATTTTAGATATTAGTAAAGAACTGTTATTCCTATTCCCATATCTTTGCCTGAGAGCCTCTTGATTTCAAATTTATAATAATTTGGAGGGAGAAGGGTTACAGTTTTCCATTCCAAGGGAGGCTCCTGCCTTCATTAGCAGACACCTGTCTTTCAAACCAAGACAGTTAGCTACAAGTCAGGTCTGAAAAATGTTGGAAGGGTTCAGTGGTTCTGGTTCTTAGCAGTGTCAATGTGTTTCAAAGCTCAGACTGAAGCCAATTAGTTAATTCTGTGTCTTGAAGAGGAGAACAGTTGAAATTATTTCATCACAACCCTAATGTATTTTATCAGAGAGGGATGGTCCTCTCAGACATAGACTTCTTTCTCCATATGCAATCGCATAATACGCTGACGTCAGGGGGGACAAATTACTTCAACTTCTTTGTCTAACCCAGCAAAAAAAAAAAGAGAGACAATGCAGGGAAACTTGAAGAAGCCCTTCAACTAGCTTTGTGACAATCCTTTCCTTGCCCACATGCACATGAGAGGCTGTCATGGCTGTAGTTTCTTCATCACTTCAAGATTAACTCTGTAGCTAACCTTAAAAAGTTATTTTCGTAACTTCCATCCCTGTCAAGGCTTACATAATAATAACAAAATACACACACACATGCACATATATACACTTATAGAATACTTCTTTATCACCTTGTTATTAACATCTTCCAAATTAAGGTTGTGTTCATAGTAGTAACTGATCTTTTTAATTCAATATCATTTGGTCCTTCTCGGACTACACATAAAAGTGACTCACAGGCACAGCCTTCTGCTGCCTCTGCTACCATCAGTCTTGCTGTTCCCAGAAACAGATGTGTGTGTGCATACAGATTTGAGCTAGAGCTAGTGTTCTTGAAAGCTTATTTTCTGGCTAAAAGCAATAGGGACTTCTTTCCTTTTTTTTTTGTAGAAGTTGTCTGTGAGTACTGTGAAAAGGTTGGTGGTGATTCCGACCAGGAGCTGGAAAGGCATGGTGTTGCAAGGCAGTGCTACAACTGATGTGCTATGTTTGAGAGCAGAGGAGTGCATATGTTTTTGAATAAAAGGCTACTTCTCTTCCTATGCTAGAAGATAGCTCATCTTCTGCACTGAACACTATTTTTTTTTGTTTGGTTAAAATTATTCTCTGCTGAAGAGTGACATATTCTGCAAGTGTCAGGGATTATATATCTGTAGTTAGAGGACAAGGTTCTCCATCAATGATACATTCTGAAGATGCTTCTTTTATTTGTGTGTGTGTGTGAGTCTAAAGTCAGTCAAATTAGTGACAATCCTTTTTTTCAGAGCTTTAACTGAATCAGCAAAGCCCCATATTCAGAGTTAATCTTGTTAAAAGCATCAATTTTATTTAGGATATAGAAGGCAGGTAGCAGATTCTGTTGTTTTCAATATCTCCCTGCATAAGGTAATAATGTCTAAACAATGGGAATACTGTCAGGAGGGAAAAGTGTGAAAGTCTTGCTTCTTACTGTTCTGTCTCTATGCTACATGATTTGCTGCTAAAAATACAGTTAACAAGAAAACATGAGTTCAATTTCTTCTGAAAACTTCATAGTAGTTTTTACTGAAAAAAAGAAAAAAAAATGAAAAAGACTGAAAATTGCCACCATGGATATTGGAATATTTACAAAACACTTCTGTCAAGAATTAATAAATTAAGTACAAGGAAAATCAAGTCAATATGCAGATTTTAATTGCAAAGTATAAAAATCTCAAGGATGTGCTATTCAAATAGACATAGTTTGTATAGCTGAAACCCAGAGCATGTTTTCACCAGTAAGCGAGGAAGCTTCTAGAGAGAATTCATGCACCCTGGCCACCTATGACCACTGCAGAAGTAGCTGGAAATTACAAGTGCTCTTGAAAGGTTTTCAAATCAGGTCCCTGAGACTCACAGTAGATGATGGGATCAGCTGCCCTCTGAAACTTCTTTTTTACTCTCTTGACAAAAAATGAGCACTTAGATGATTAGCCTTCAAGGTCTGGAGCAATTTATAGTGGTGAGTTGGATGATTAGTGGGTTTAGACAGGATACACTTACCCCAAAGCTTTGCATGCCTCCAATTTGAATTGCCAAGCCACTTCCACATCAAAGAGACACAGCTCTGCACATCAATTTCTTTCACTAAATATTCTCTTTGACTCAGTCTATATTCCCACTGTAATCAAGAACTCATTGTACCAAACTTTCTTGAGGATAAAGGGAAGAATAAACAGCTATTCAACACAAACTTTCTATCCTACTGTTGAACATTACTTATATGTTTTAGATTTGACCAAAGATTCTATTTCTTGCTTTTTCAGTGATTATTTTATCAGACACCTATTGCCTATCACACCCAGGAATAATAGATCATAGCAGTATTTTCCTTCCATCTTACCTGAAATATTAATATTTCTAAAGCCACATTTCTTCATTACTTTTATTCTGATAGAGTTGAAAAGATGATGCCTGGAGATCAATAACAGATCCTCTAGGCCACCCCAAGAGATTCTGCTGACAGCTGCTATAGAGCTTTCCATAGGATGATCTTCTAATTTTTAAACTCCATCATAAATACAATACATTTATTATGATAACAAGTTAATGTCTTCCTAATTTTCACCTCAAGGTTCAAAAGAATTATCAATTCATCACTGGCTATTTTTTTTTACTTTTTTTGCACTTTGCAGAAACAGCAAATTAGATGTCCCATCTATGTGCAAAGAGCAAGTACATTGGAAAAGGAGTAGCAAATTCCAGCCTCACTGAATATGGTTTTGTGTTCTGGATACTGGAGTCTTTCGTCTTAACATCAGTGTACAGAAACAATGAGAAGCTCAGGCAGAAGCTCATGTGTTTGGATAGAAACTTTCATTCTGAAACATGAAAGTTTAATTGTGGGTTTCATGCACAAAGCTGCCATCTGGTATTTATGAGAAAAAGAACAAAAAAATGTTAAGCAATTAAACAACTCAACATATATTTGCTGATGGATTTTTGTAGTCATAATCATTAAGGTTTTTTACAATATGTTAGAAGCTTGAAAAATTCCTGTTACTACCTAAAAACTACTTCCCAAAATACATAATTTATAAGAAGTTTTGAGCTAAAGGCAACAAAAGAAAAGTGACACTTCCCTCCAATGGTGAGCTGAAATGGCAAGAATGGGTTTTGGAAAAAATTAATTTATTTTAATTACAGGTTTGCACTATATGCAGGATGAAAATATATCTCATGAATACCAGTAAGAACCCTGTCCCTGACTTGAATGTTAAGAACAGTTTTTCTTGCTTTTCTGGCAATTATATCATGTTGTAGAATGATTGTCCAGGCATGTGGTCCAAATCTTAGTGGAATGCCCTTTACCTACAGCCTTCCTTCATGTCAGTTCTCTACCTGTAGATGGAAGACCAAAGCTACATGCGCACTTTCTCCCACCATCATTTTACAACGGAAAAACAAGAAGTAAGGGGACAAATGCTGGGTGCTGGTTGGATTATCTCAGCTGGAAAGGAAAAAGGGGAGGGAAATGGCGGCTGAAAACAATTCCATGTGTGTCTATGTATCTCTTTCCTGCCAAAGAGTCAGTTCTTTTATTCTTAGATACTAAAAAAACAAAACAAAACAACAAAACACAAAAAATGAAACATGTCTCATCTGGAATCTATTGTGTTCCCATCTCATTCCAAAAATGTCATATTATTAAATTAAAGCTAGAGTACATTCTGGTAAAAATTCAAAACACAAAGAGCAAATTTCATGGTAATCCATCTTCCAAGACTTCTCAAAGATTTTGTGCTGGCATTCCTCTGACAGCATCATAACAGTCATGAAATCTCTCCGGGCAGACAGGGCTCTTCAGCTGGCTATATTTATTTAGGAGAAACACTGCACAAGTGAAAACAATTCTTCTGTTTTTACATGAGAAATAGACTGTGACAGAGAATCCTTACTACTGAAAATTACAATTAAAACAAGACACAAAAAAAAAATATAAAACTTGCCATGTGAACCCCAAGTATGAGCAATAATTTCAAAAGTAGCAAAAACTCAAAAAAATATCAACTTTCTCTTTCTATGTTTTTCTCTACTTCAGCGAAAGCACATTCTGCTTTTTTCCACTATTTTCAAAAGGTTTTTATCACCTACTTCTTATTTCCTAAGGGAAAGTGTGGTTTTAAGTCCAAGATAATCTTATCAATTTCAGTTTGTAGTTTAGTTTGGTATGAAAATCTTATCTATGATATAATCAGTCCAAAAAATAATATTCAGGAAAAAATGGAATGTAAAAAGAAGAAAAGAAAAAAAAACCCAAAATAATATTTCTGCAACAGAAATTAAAATTAGTATAACATCCATGTGTCATCACATTTGAACTTATGAAAAAGCATGTTTTCACTGAAGTGTGATCTTTGTATTTTTCCAGGATTGGGTCTGACTGAGATGCTGTTAATTTTCTGGACTTGTTCCAAGGGGTCCATGTCCTTATGCAGGAGACCGCAGATTTGGATGCAATGTTCCAGGTAAGGTGTCACCAGAGCAGAGCAGAGGGGCAGAATCCCCTCCCTCACCCTGCTGGCCATGCTGCTTTGGATGCAAACAAGAATGCAGCTGGCTTTCTGGGCTACAAGCACACATTGCTGAGTCTTGCTGAACTTCTCATTAACCAACATCCTCAAGTCTTCCTCCTAAAAGCTGCTCTTAATCCAGTCCCTGCCCATGCTATATTTGTGTTTTCTCTCCCTATTTCACTCTAGCTGCTCAGAGGGACAGGGAAGGTGGTACTGTGGTCAGTTCACCACTCCTTGCCTCTGCCACTCCTTTCTCCTCCAGGGAGGACTCCTCACACTTTCCCCCTGCTCCAGCTTGGGGTCCGTCCCACAGAAGACAGTCCTCCAAAAAATTCTCCTACAGAAGTCCTCCCCAAGGGCTGCAGCTCTTTGTGAACTACTCCAGACTGGGTCTCTTCCATGGGGTGCAGTCCTTCAGAAAAAAACTGCTTCAGTGGTGGATCTCCAACAGGGTCAAAGGTCCTGCCAGCAAACCTGCTGTAGTGTGTGCTCCCTCCATAGGGCCACCGGTCCTGCCAGGAACCTGATCCAGTGTGAACTTCCTAAAGGGTCATAGCCTCCTTTGGGAAACCAACTTCTCTGGTGTCTGCTGGGGAATTTCTGCTCTGGCACCTGGAGCATCTCCTTCCCCTCCTTCTTTACTCACCTTGGTGCCTGTAGGATTGCTCCTCTCACATATTCTCATGCTCTCTCTCCATCTGCACCAGTTGCCCCATCCACCTGGGATCTGTCTGGCATTGGCTCTGTCGGACATGGGGGGAGCTTCTGGAAGCTTGTCACAGAAGCTAACTCTGTATCTCCCCCACTACCAAAGTCTTGCCACACAAATCCACTACTTCTCCTCACAGTACCAAATAAAAAAATATAGGAATATAAAATTAAAATTATTTCAACAATTTCTGTATGTACACATATATACTTCATTACACTTTCTGCTAAAATGTGCTATTTGTATTTCTTCTTCTAAGCTGCTAAGCAAACTTAACATAGCACTGCAGAGGTGTTTACATTTTCTTTGTAGACTAAAAAGTATAAATGACTATAAATACAAGACTTATGCAGTGGGAAAAGACATTCTGATAATTCTACTGCTGAAAAATATTATGTGGGTTTAAAGGGAATTGGAAAGAGATTGCAGAAGAAATTACAGTCATCTGAGTGCCAAATATTCAAGGCATATTTGAGTAGCGAAGGGATGAGGTTGCAAATGATAGGTCATGAAAATCTGTGTGTGCATAATACTAACAGAAGAGCTAATTTTTGCTAGGGAAGGAATGAGATTATTTGTATTTTTAAACAGCCATAAAAGCAAATTAATTTCTCTAACCTTCGGCAATTAAACTGAGGTGTCTCAGGTCCTCACACCAGTGTGAAAAGGTCATCAAGAAAACAGATTAGTTTTCCAGATGCTTAGAGTCAGAAATGAATTTGAGTCACACTGCCTGACAGACAAAATGGTGTTTCCTGGCCCAGATAGCTTACTGCCTACAGGTTTTCCTAAAATGATAACCAGTACAAAACATGAGTGCCAGGGCTCCATCATTCTTATATGAGAGAGTTAGGAATAGTCCCAAAACAGAAACTTTTAAGTTAACTCTTTTTATTAATTGATGTGAATATAGTGTGTTCTTTGTTACAGAATTCTCTCATCAACAGTGCAATAACAGTGTGTGCTACTGAGTTCACATCAGATAATAGATGCAAAAATAAGTAAAAATCCTGTCATAGAAATTGTTTCTTACAAAAAAGATTCACTTGATAAGTCAGGGAGTGCAGGTGTTGTTTTCAGGGTCTTCATGGCAGTAATACGTACATACTGCAGGCAACTGCATTTTGAAAAAAGTAGAATCACAGAGGATACTTAGCTCAAGCCTGGAAAACACATGTTTCTGCACTGCAGTAAAAATTCTATGCTGACTCAACCAACAAGAAAATTTTTTCTCCCTATCTCCTGGCAGAGTGGTTAAGGCAATGCTGATTCTTAGTTTGACTGATCTGTAGCATGACAAGCTTTCAAGCATGACAGAAGCCTTGCAGCAAATCTGCCTCTGACACAAAAGTGGGGTGTTGTAAGCAGCACACACGAAACAGTCACACATGTACGTGCACACACACGTGGAGTGGCAGCCTCCATTAGCTTGGCTGTCTGGCTTGCAAATGCAACAAAATATAAACTACTCTTTAATATGCATTATTGCTGGGCTCCACAACCAACCATACTAGGAAAACAATTTTCCAGGAAAACCTTATCAAATTTCACCACAATGGTAAGAAAATACTTTTTAGTTTATTAGTTGAAGGGCAATTTCATTCCTGATTGAACATCCATAGATATTTGGGCTATTTTAACGTAATTAGAGTTATTTTAAACTTTGATCTGTTCTCCATTGTTGACTTTCTTGGCAGCCAAGCTGGAGACAACTGCAATCAAATAAAGTTCAAAGAAAGAACTATTTTAAAGTGGTTTCCAAGCTGTTTGCCACCAGTGTTCTCCTGCACTGACATGTCCTTTCTCAGTAAGTTTATTAAACTGCAAACACAGAAATAAGATTTGTATCTATTTGGGTCTTTTTTAAGACTTAGTATTTAGCAGAATTTAAGGCAATTAATATAATTTGAGCCCGGAGGAACGTTTCTGGGATTTTATTTAGTGCTTAGCACTATATTCTAAATTATATACTTTGGCACTCAATTTCAATTAATGGTACACTGGGGCAAAATTTTAAGCTATAGTTAGAAAATTTTCTGGGCTCTTAAATCAAGGAGCTGCTTCTGAAAATATTAGTGAAATATTAAACATATTTCCAAAATTATGAAATGTTATTTCTCTCAAAACAGTTAGAAGGAGTCCTAGATCTCCACTTACATAAATTCAAAATCACATAAAATTTCATGTGCAACTTTGATTTTCTTGCTTTAATGTATTTGAGGTTTCATATTTATGACACAAAATATTTTCTTATATGACTTTAATAAGTCATAATTGCTAAGAAAACCCCTTATCTATATCTAAAAAGGGCTTAATGCCTGTTTTATTTGCTTAAGGGGTGTGCACATCTTAAAAAAATAGGTTTTACAACAAATGGGTAAGTACTTGTAATATCTATGTGTAGATTTCTCCCTTTATCCAGTCACAAACTTTTGGCAGTTCTATGACCATAAAAAATTGTCCTACTTATCATATATGTGCATGCCAGTTTAAAACCATATGAATATACACAATTTCACTAACAGGAAAAATAGTCTATGCACAGTTGTAGAATTGAAAAGCCTGACCAACAAACCTCTCTTATTTGCAATGAAACAAACCAAAACAAACAAAACCAAAGCAAACAAAGGCTAAGGAGACTCAGAATCAGGTTCTTCATTTCTATCCAGAACACAGTTATTTGCACCTTGCCTTGAGTGATCAGTACCCTTCATATCACAGTCTCACAAAAAAGAGCCACTCATGTTGATCTTCAGTTCCATATTAAGATTTTGAGTTGTTCCAGAGTATGTATATTTATGTTCAATGGACAAAAAAGATTAAATAGGTACATATAACAAAAATCTGGACAGTTGCAGAGCATATGAACATTGACAACATTTTTCTGAGATATTCTATTCTGCAGTTTATCAGTACTTATCCAAAAATATTGAGAAACCATTAAATGCCAAAAACCCAAGGGAATCATGATGTGACCCATGTCAAAATGCCAAAGCGCAACAGTGGCAATTTAGCTCTTTTGTTTTGGTTTGTTTTGGTTTGTTTTGGTTTTTTCCATTTTTTACCCCGCTGATAAGTAACTTCATATTTCAGGGTTCACAGGGTATGAAGAGATAAAGTATTCTCATTTAATCGCAGCATTTCTGTGAAAACAGAGCAATATAGTTTCATTTTTTGTTATTTGCTACACAAGCACAAACTCTTAGTTCTTTGCGTGCTTGTAGATACAAGCCTGTAGCTACAGAACCACTGATCTTTGCATATTCAAATGTCCTATTAATATTATCAAAAGGCAGGAGTTTGTAAGGAAAGCAGAACTGAATCTTTTAAGAACAATGTGCTTCTTTTCTTCTCTTCTGTCTTCATCTTCCTGTCATATAAACAGACCTTTTACTTAAGCTTCTCCACTTGTCATCTTCAAAAATATCAATTTCCTTATAGAAAAAAAGAATACAAAACTCATTCTAGATCAAAATTGATGCAGAATATATGGTGCACTGCTGGCTGAGAAGCACAAGCTGTGAAGGTCACTGTAGAATCCTGAGAGACCACTAAAATGCAATTCTCTGACTTAAAAAAAAAGTTTGAGAAACCTATTTCTCTCATGCCAGGCCATGAGACCCCTGCAAGAGCTTTCTGGTTCATTTGAGACGCCCCATTTGCCTGTATGGTTCAAGAGGACCAGGCTTATGCCCCAGGCTAATTTAACCCAAAAGGGCCTGACTGCCACACTCTGGGCTATCCTGCCTGTACACTGTTCAGCCAAGCACTTCCTTGGTCTGTCTTTGCTGCTGGGTGGGAGGCATTAGCAGAGGCAGTGGAGGGGCTATGGCGACGACTGGCTCCCAGTTAGGGGTTCTGGGGAAGGGGCCCCTTTTTCCCACTTCTGCTGCAGAAATACAGCAAGAAAGTAGGAAAACCTGAAACTCTCCTTTCTCTATGGCAGCAAAGAGCTAACCCTGCTCTTTAAAAAACATTTGAATGCCCTGCCAGGACACTGCAGGATGTGTGGAAGGGCTGGGAGATAGCTTGGATGTTAGTCCAGTGTCCACACTTTTATGTTCCACCTTCCTGATGCTTACCCATGACCCTACAAAATTAATGTTTTTAAAGTCCAGCCATTTCTTGCCAGTCTTCTTCCCAGTTCTTACTCGGCTTTTAGTTTTGTTTTCAGAAATGCTAGTAAGTCATGCACGACAGCTCCAGTGGCCAGGCTGATGTGTAAGACTGGCATTTCAAGTTAATGTCAGAATATTAGAAGTGGTTTTCAGTTAGCTGTATTTAGGGACTGATAAGGCTGCACAGCCTTTTCAGAATATGTGACACAGTGCTCACATTATAAGCCACTAACAATATTATCAAAAGTCTCCTACAGCATAAATGAATAGCTGCATACATGATGTAGCTGCCACAAGTTGGTTGAGTTTCCTTGTCCTCAGTTTCTGACTGTAATATGTAATAATCATCTTCCTAGAGAAAATTACTCAAATGAACCACAACTACATGCAATATTTCCACTACTCCTATTTTGCAAGATAGTGTTCTGATACAGTGACTGCCTTTTGTGCTCTCTCTCAGAACAAATCAGAGCTTAATAATAGACCAAGCATAGAGATGTACAGAGAGTGCATTAAAGTCACCTCCACTTTTCCTAACAAACACATTGCCATCTGTCATCCCCATAACAGTGTGTGAAGGCAAAAAAAATTCAACTTGAAGAAATGATCTAGAAAGAACCAGTCACTGCACATGCATTGATTACTACAAATGTGCTGCTGTAAGGGCAAACCTGTTTGGGAGTCTGAACTCTTACAATCTCTCAAAAAAGGTACGGAGGGGAAAATGGGGAGCCAGGGAAAAGCATAATTATAGTGTCTTCCTGTCAAATGGTTGGAGGGATAAAATGTCATCTTCCTGCATAATAAATAAATTAGAATTTCAATATTGAAGTCCTTGTCAGAGAGCAGTTCTATCACAGAATAACCATTAATTTCTATGCTGCCTCTAGGGTAATTTTTCTCCACTGAGGGCATTTGACTGTTAAATGCTAATATGAATTAAATAAATGCTTATGAAGTCTAAGATATCTAATCAAGAAAACCCAGAAAATATTAAAATTACTTCCCTCCCCCCCGCTACTTACAACAGACACTGGTTGTGATATCCAGATGTGAAGCATCTAATGAACATAATGGCATCTATTTTAGGAACTACTGTAGCATCAATATGACTTTGTAGATCATGACACGTTAGAAAAAAATTAAAGACAAGGAAATTGTGGTGTCCCTGTCAGTTGACTTCATCAGTGGCACTTTGTATTTTACCCTTGAAACCTGTCAGACTCTCAGTAAACAACATTACTTCAGTGTCATCGATATTCACCAGAAGATCCTAATAGCTACTGAGGTAACCTTGACTGTCAGTCGTGAATGACAACCAGCAGTGACCACATTGAATGCTCTGGTCACATCACATTTATCTGGAAAGTCTTTGCTTTTCCTTTCTTCACACCTGCATTTTTTTTCATCATCACATCACTTCCTTCCTTATTGGACCCTCTACAATGGATCCTATTTCCTTATCCCTAGAGAAGAGGAGCAAAAATATTAGTTTTTTCTCAGCATTAAAAATCATCACCATGCAGTACCAACATATATTGTTCCATATAAAATCAAAACCTGCATAAAGGAAAAAAGGGTTGTTTGGGTTTATTTTTTTAATTATCTTGACACTTCTGTAATTACAAAACCTACCATTTTGAATCCAATTTTTAAAGTGCTGCCATTTGCAGTCCTAGTTTGGACAAATTTACTGCTCAGAAAATTCAAGCAGCCTACCCCTTCTACTGGAATCCTCTTTCCATGTGCTTGTCTCCCTTTCTGTGGCAGCCTGTGTGCACTTATGTGCCCTGGAAGACAGCGTAATGAGGAGCAGCCAGAGTTCAGGAAGCAGAGCAGCAGCAGCAGAGTACCAAGACCACTGCAGAAATCCTTGGATTTGTGAGAAAGCCCTAAAGTCATGGGAGATTGTTACTGGAGGCAGACTTTTGGAGAATATCCCTCAGATGTTGCCTGAACTGCCTGCCAGGATTGATCTTAATCTTTCAAGGAATGTGTACCAGGAACTTAAGAGATACACTCAATTTTATCAGTAGCATAAAAGGGAAAGCTTCAGAGTCAAAATTTATATGGGTGCACCAGAGGCCAGAGCCACAGATGAAGAAGCATCTCTCCTTGAGTTCATCTTGGTCAGCATTACCGTTGATGTCTACTTAGCAGAGAATTTTACTTGCCTGCAAACAAGTGATCATTATTCCACCCAGTTTTGGCTGGTAAGCTATTATCTAGATGCCTAAGGTTTCCTCCCCTCCCTGTCTGTTACCACAGAGATGGGAAGCACAAGGTGAGAGCACAGTGATGGTTTGTTCATAAAGCAGGGATCACCTGCTAAATTTGCAGGCAGAGTTTTTAAAACAAGCCCCTTCACTGAGAAAATGGAAAGGCTCTTTTTATGATGGCACTAGGGTGTTTTTTATAGTCATTGTGTCTCAAATTGCTTCCTGGAAGGCTATTTGAAAAATGTCATGACCCTACCTACATTTTTTTTCAATGTTACCTGCATCATCATCATCATCATCATCATCATCATCATCAATAAGAATAAGCCTGGAGGGCAAATCTGGTCTTCAGCTGTGCTTGTGAAAACTCATGGTCTTCAAATCAAAGTTGCAATGCCGTGTGCTTGGAAGTGAAATTGCACAGCTGTAGGTCACAGTATAAAGTGTCCAGAAAGTCTTTGTTAATGCTGCTGTCAGGTGGAAACTCAGCTTAATTGTTGAAGCCCAGAGTGAACTTGGAGGCTGGCAGCCTAAACAAGAAAATGATCTTGTGAAAACTGTTGCAGAGTTATGTGAAGGTGTAACTTAAATAATCACATCCATGGAAACTTGACAGGAGAGGGTTGTTCATCCAAGGTACAATTAATCCTAATCAATGAGTTCCCTGCAAAAATATGTCTGTACTTGAGAACCCTATGGTCTTTACAGCTTTAGTACCCATCATCTCAAAGTCATAGAGAATATCTTTTTCAGCAGACATGACCTCAATATAAAACACTGCCAAGAGAAGGAAAACAGGAGCTTTTCTATTGGAAAGCATGTGGTGAACTACGGGTTAGAACTGCTATTGTTGCATGAGATAGTGATAAATAGTAGTCATGTGCAATTTCCACAGATAAATGAATGTGTAGCTGACTAATGGCATGTTTTGCTCATTTAGCTGCTGGATTGCTCAAAAGCAAGACTTGCATCTACAATTTCTGTAGGTACATAGAAGACTGGGACAAAAAAATCTCTCTATTCAAAGATTGCAGTCAGGCTCACAGGTTTATAGTTCAAAATCTGATGCAAATTTTACGTCTGAAATTGATGGCTTTTGTGAATCATTGTCTAAATAAAATTTAATGCATATTCCTTCCTTACAGCATCTAAACTTTACCACTCTTCAAGAAATAACAACGCCATAATTTGGGGAATGGGGGAAGAGGTTTAACATTCATGTTCCCCTTCCTTTTTGCTCTGTACATGACTGCATTTGCACCTCACTGCAAAACACACTTTTTATTGTAGTGCAAGTCTGCAGCCGTAGAGTTGCAGCAGTTAAAAGGACAGTTCTCCTGTTATTAAATATCTATCATTTTATCCCAATCAGAAATAAGAAAATATGTAAAACCAAACCTGTAGAGGATATCCTGCATGGGATGGATAAGCATTTATTTCTTGTATCTGCATCACACTATTTTACTAGTTCCTCTGAAGTAGTGCTATATCAGTGTTGTTAAAGCAGAAAGGATACTTTAGAAACCAAGTTCCACAAAAACAGCTCTAGAGTAGTAAAAACAACAAATTACTTTATACAGATGTATTCTTTTATAAAGCAAGATGGTATGCAAGACTTATGAAATGCAGAGGAGAAAAAATAATTTCATTTTCTTGTATTGTGCTCAAGAATACAAGAAAATTGAACTCTCTCAGCTCACACTGGACTTACTTCAAGTATCTGCTGCCAGTCAGAATATTCCTTCTGACAGGATTCCACTTACCAAGTGCTTTGCTATCCAAGGACTGTACCAGTTTTCAATCAAAGGGAAAGAAACATAACACAGAAGCTATCATCTTGTACAGATGACTACAACCTTCGCATGCCTGTGGAAAGTTTTGGAGAAGAAAGCTGCTTGTAGAGCATTTCTTTGGTGAAATTATTTTAGATTGATTTTAACAGTGAACACTGTCATAGATTAAAGGGAAGAAAGAAAGAAAGAAAGAACACATTTAGGAGGAGTGAAAGATGTTCTATGAATTAGAATAAGCTATTTTTTAAAAATTCAATCTATTTCAGTCACCCTCATGAGTAGACAAAATCAATCAGCAGTGAGTAACCCTGTTAAAAGCACTAAGAATAATACCAGTTGTTTTATTGTGAATCTTTAAGATTATTTTATGTCCTTCTAGCTTTCAGAACAATCAAGGCTAGAGAAATAACAATTAAGATTTGTGGCAGTAAAGATTCATGTCTCAGTTCTCAAAATTTATTCCAGTGGGATTCTAAAAAGTAAATTTTTATTCTATCATTTTTTCTTCACCTCACTGAAAACTCATGTACCACTGCAGTAGAGAAGAGAATACAATTTCTGGAGAAACCTTAATATTATATTCGACTAGCAGGTGATAAATAGAGTTGACATGGAATGAATGGCACGAGGATAATGAGTGCATCAGAGTCATCAGCAGATACCCTGAATATTGCTGTTTCAAGGTATTTCTCTCATTCCTCACAGTGTGCATAACATAAAATCGGTTAGAAATTCAAACTGTGTTTTCACAGCAGTGACCTGCGTCAGAGCAGAAAGAAAATGCATGGTCACAGTGGTTCAGAGTGCTACAACAATGAGAAGATGGTACACACTACAGCCAGTACATCTTGATTGTCTCTCTGGCACAAGCATCTAGCAGGCAAGGCAGTAAAAATGACAGATAGTACCCCCATAGACCTTGACACATCTAGTAGTCGCGTTAACAAATTCCACTGCAAAAAATATACTACCTGGTTGTTGTTTTAAATGTAGTTTGTGGATAGCATCCAGAGTGCAAATGTGCCTGTTGGACTGAGTGTCAGACCTCCGGGATCTCCAGTGACCTCATCATTTACCCACACAACACCTACATCCATCTAACGCACATTGGAATGCACTGTGCCGCCTGTGCTTGGAGCAACCAGCCATTGCTGAATCCTCACACTGTCACACTTGTCTGTGGCTTAATTCTGGGGAGTCTCTGCAATCAAACAGCCAAGCGGAGGGCAAACATTATCTTGCACTTAAGTTCTACCTTTTTGCATATACAATTTTGTGGAATAATAATATATGGCCAAGGGATCTTACATTATAAGTTTGAAGCTGCAGTTAGTATTTAATGTGACTAGTGATGTATGTCTTACACATGCATTCTTAAAGACAAAGAGAATCTATTCTCTTATGCCTTTGAAAATAGCAATTCTTTGATAGATGTTCATGCAATGAATTTACATAACACTTTAAACTCTAAAATTGGGCTGGTGCCCAACACTGCAGCAGACAAGCTTGATCATTTATAGAAGAGCCTCTCTCCTAAATGTCATGTAGCATCTTTAGATACTAATAGTGAGCTGTATAAGAAGACAGTAACAAAAGAGATGAAGAGAACTGTAAAACAGGCAGGACTTACAATTAAAGCAATCTGGCAGGATCTGTACTCCTGGTTAACTCACAGGGTTATCAGTGTATGTGTTCAAATGCAAACTTTGACCCAGCTCCAGGAGAAGCTGAAAGTCTGACAGATAACACATGTACAAAAAGATTGCTTGATACATTAAGGCAGCAGTTTTAGACTTTATGGGTGAGCATTTTCTTTGATAATGTGAACTGTCACTGAGTCTGGTGTTAAAGCAGACCTCAGATGACCAGTGCTCCATTTAAAATGGTTCAGGGCAGTTCCTGATACTGAAAGAGGCAACACTTACTTAGACCATCTACCTACTGGAAGTTTAGTAACTGATATGTTGATTTCAAAAGAGAAAAAGAAAACGTTGATAATTTCCAGACTTAGAGTTTTCAATTCTTTCTACTCACGCAGACTTTTCTCACTGCTGGTGACTGTGAGGTCCTTAGTGCTTTATGGTAAAGAAGGAGAAGATTCACATTATCCCAGTCTATCTGGGGTGTGGACTATCTCCCAGAATGACTGGGCTGTAGTGTCAGGTGAGAGTGACTGAAAAGGAGCAAAAGCAAAAGAGGGTGCTAACAAGGGAGAGCTGGCTCTTCCTAAAGCCTCATTTCAGTAAAAATACCGTGGAAAAGACATCCCTACCTTGGGCTATGCCTACCATCTGATATGCAGAAAGCATGGCTTCAATCTCTTTTTTTTTGGATAAAAATAGTCCTGAGGCTCATCAGGAAAAACCAAGAAACAAGTGCATGAGATTTCTGCTATATCTGATTCTTTGGAAAAAAATTATCTCTTAACGAACCGTAAGCTATTTGTCCACGATACCAGTCACAATCAGTGATTCGTGAATTGTTATTTCTACTTTCATCCCTTTACTGATGGTATTTGTACAGTTACCTAAAGCTTTTTTATTTATGATGGCAGTTACTTTGTTCTAGTGGTGTTTTGGTTTCAGATAAAAAGCTCCTGAAGTTCTTCAGCATTGATGCTTTTAGGTTTTATGTTCTTTTTCTTTCTCAAAAGCTCAGAAGTGCAGGGAGGGATAGGCTTGTTTCATTATTGCACAGCTTTCAGGAAGAAACTTTATATAATAAATAATGATATATAATTACAATAAAATAATAGTATTGGATTATAATGAAATTTAATATTAATAAACCATTGTATAACAAGAAAATACTTTTATCATTTGCAGAACCAAATACGTTCATTTTTCATTCCATATATTTTCAAGGCCAGATTTATAGCATCTTACTTTTCTCACTTAGATTGCTTGCCTTAGTTCTTGCCTTGCTCTTTTAGCTTCACTTTGGCTAAACTTTTAAATTCAAAGATATTCAGAAAGGAATTCTAACCTGACTAAGAAGACTTCTGTCTCTAAAGACATAAAAGCTTTGCAATGCAACTTCAATAAAAAATTATTTTGCCATTACAGTTTAGCATATCAGTGTTTGCAGTAGTATTTGAGTGAGCTTTTCAAGTGTTTACTGCTTGAGGCAGAAATGCCTAATTTTGTGTCTGTACCACCAAGCTTAATTGTTCCAACCTCCAGTTGGAGTATTCAAATAAATAGTAGTGAAACAGTAAAAGAACAATATCTCTAAGAGCTTAAAATAAAGACCACAAGCAGCTTGAAAGAAATGACACTATTTAAAATGTTAATTTTCCAATTTCAATATTTTCCACTTAACATACTGCTAACAGTAAGACAAACAGCATGTTCAGATTGCATTTTATTGCCTCATCAATGGACTTATCTGCTCTGCTGAGTTTAATTTAGCCTAGATACATAACACAAACCGCATAAAATATGAATTTTCTAATCTTTAGCTGAACACTTCAAGTTTTGCATTCCTGATTACTTTATTATTGCATTTAATTGTCAATATGATTTATGTATTACCTCAAATTCAAGTACAGTGCATTCTCTTTGAATGGAAAAAAGTACTAAATGTTGTTGGATTTCATCTAAATACCAAATAAGGCTTTATGGAAATGTAAACTCGATCTTGTGAGAGTGTTGACAAGAAGCATCTTCATAAACCAAGAGTGCAAAAATCATATACATTGTATATGAGCATCCTATAGTATGAGACTGTGATGCTAATCAGAACAAAAATTTAACCAATTAAGTGATCTTTTCAAAATTTCTCTAAATAACAGAAGTTATCACCCAGTATGTAGTATGCAATACAGTTGAGCTTCCATCTGACTTCCATAATTTTGATTATCCCAATAAAATATATGTTTAGTAAAAGACTCTAGAACTCTGAAAATACATCCGATGGTAACATCTGAACAGATGCAGACTAATAGACTATTTATTCTATAGTTATTTACTTGCATGTATATGTAGCTATAAATACAATGACTACAATTTCGAACTTTTATCTTCCAAAAAAAAAAAAAAAAAGACCATCAAATTAGACATATAATTGTATTTATACATTATCTTAGAACAAAAATGAGTGGCAAAGGTCAATAAAGGTTATGTGAAATCCTTGGTAAGGCATTTCTGTAGCAAGCAAAGTAAATGAATTTTAAACATAAGATATCAGCAGCAATTAAACACAATAATTAAATTTGTTTCAAGTTTGTAGAGCTTCATGGAACCTTTGGATGAACACACAATTAGAAATATTATTTTTATAAGACTCACAGTAGCAAATATACCATGTAGGAGTTTCAACAGCAGACCCCAAAGAGGGAACAATACTACTGAAGAGACAAGCTGCCTCCTGTTCTCTATTTCATAATGTGAAGAAACCGTGAAGATTTTACTGCATAATGGCTTTAAGTTGCAGGCAAAGTCAGCAGTCATCATTCCAATAGCTCATTTGTTTGGGTCAAGCAGAGAAAATAGTCAAACAGTTATAAACCAGGCTTTAGAGACAAGGCAAATGATGCAGTTACACCATCTTCCTGACTGTTTTACACTCAAATCGACATCATTCCTGTGTGGTGACAAAGTGGGAGGAAAAGGGTATTCTGAGGACTTCACTTATTCTGAACCTTCTGTTGTTCCTATTCAAGGTACATCTGACATAACTGAATAGCAAAACGAATAGAATTCAACCATCTATGTTATTTCAAAAAAATCTCAAAGATTAATTACCTGTAGAACTTACAGTCATAAGACAGCAGCAAAAGTTAAAAGGTTGAAGATAGTTTTGCAGCGTAAAATCCACAGTGTTGGATAGGATACAGATTCACTTGATATTGTGCCCACACGGCTGTTATTCACATTTTGTTTCAGGTTAACAAAGTATCACAGAGGACGTTTGTCTGCTTTTGGGGTTCTCTTCCCAGTGTGCATAAGTACAGGGTGAAATAGAGAGGCTGAGCCCCAGTGTCATGTTGTGACATCCCCATTCTTCTTTGCTAACTAGGATCAGAGCAAATAGGTGCAAGAGGCTAATTTTGGAAATAGAGTAAAAAGAAAGAGTGGTCCACAGTTACAAGGAAAATTAACATTTTCATTGCATGACTTTTTTGATTTTTTTTCCTAAATTTTCTCCAAAAAAACAGTACACCTCAAATACAAATTAGGACAAATTACAGAAAGATGCCATAGACTTTCACTCAAAATCTGGGCACTGGCTTCCAAGCATTATTTTGGCTACCAGACATCCAGCTGCATCACTGTCACCAAACATGGTTAGCAGAAAAAAGCCTTTGATATCTCAGTGTCAATACTTGCCAATGTTCCTATAAAAATATGACCTTCAACATCTAATAACTTTACTTTGCAAGAAACCTTGACATTTTCAGTATGTAAATCCAACAGATTTTATGTCAAATGACCACAGGCATGACAAAACATGACAAAAATGATGTCCCTACTAATTCATTTCAAGAAGACAGCAAGAATTAATGTCACAATATTATGATCAACACCATTTCTATATGAAGCCTGATACCCATAAAAATCCTGTTGGTAGATAAAGAACACCAGTAATATGCTACAGGATTCAAGATAATGAGAATACATATTGTTTTTTCTTTTTGTCAACTTTTGGTTGTATTTTTTTTTTTGTTCTGAACAGAGGCAACCAGGGAAATCCAGACTCTCTGATCAGCCTCTACCAAACTTGCAGCTTCCTGGAACCTACAGTCAAATCCAAACTCCAGTAAAGCAGCAAGGCTTCTTACATTTCAAGAGAATAACACAGAAAACAAATGAGTTTCTTAGAGTTTGCTACTTATAAGCACTGGCTACAACAGTACAGATGAAATTCTGTTTCCCCTCAGGGCTAAAATGCAGATGTGGTTCAGTGAAGATACCAAACTTTTGATGTCAAGTCTGTCACCAACTACAAATAAACCATCCTCAGCACTCTATGGAAGCCACAGTTTCACTGCCAGTTTCAAACTCAAGCTGCTGTGCCTTGTCCCTGAGCAGCAGTGGAAGTCTCATCCTTCACATCTCAGTCTCGACAGGAGGAACAGAAGATACCTGACTCCAATGGCCTCCTGCCTTGAGCCTTTACAAGTGCCTTTTTGTTCTTCATGTTCTTGCAGAGTGCCCATTCAAACACTATTATTCCACAGCTGTCACATCTTTGAAGAAAAAAAAGAGAGAATGAAAGAAAAATCATACAAATTGGCACATAGCCGAAACAAGAAGCAAGTGAAATTATATTTTTTTTCCCTGAAGCTGATATATGCATGACCTATACAGACATGCTCAGGAAGAAACAGATTTTCAATACATCTATAATGATCAGTCTTGCATAGACTATAAAAGGTGAGCTACTGCATTTAACTAATAAAAGCAGGGCTTGTAATTTTTAACACTGATTTCATTTTTATATTTATTAAAAACAATAAAAAGCCATTATGAATATTGCACAACATATCACAATAAATTCTGTTAAATGGAATAGGCCTCTTTACAGCACATTGTTATACTCTTTGCCTTTCTGCAAAATGTAAGCCACAGTACCTGTGACTTGCTGTCGGCGTACAATAAATTGCTAGTGATCGCACAGGGGCATAGCTCTACAAAGTGATCCAGTCCCAACAAGCATTTCCAGGAACAGAGAATATACTTACCACAACAGGTAAATTTTCTTAATGTTAATAGCTTTTGCATTAATTTTTTCTCTCTCTCTTTGCAGTTTTTAAATGCTAGATCCCTTAGGTTTTTTTCCTTTTGCTCTTTCAGCTGAAGAAACACCTGGTTCATAGACCATGTCTGCTGGAAACTGTCTCTGTAAATATCCCAAGAAATTTCTCAGTTTTTGCCATTCATAATGTTTTCTCAATATGTATGTATGAATAATAAACAAGCTTCCTAACAGACTGGCTAACAAAATACTCAAACATAAAATTTTAGATTTAAGGAGAAAAAGTGAGTAAATAATTAATATTTCAAGCCTATTCCATTTTCCTGGATTCTAAGTGAAACTACTCTCATTATCTTTTCAAAGAAAATATTAATCATAAATCAAAACATCTGAGAGGAGCCTAAATGAATTATATTCTTACCTTAATAAAGGTATTATTAAGTCGTCATAAAAATATATACAACTCTGCAAGTCCACATCAGCTATTTCTGTGGTAGTGTTGTTTAGAGAAAAATGATTGAACCCTTTGATCTGGCTCAAATATAGGATCAATTCCAGTAGCAGTGCCTGAGGCATTACATTGGGAAGGAGAAACTAAATCCCAAAATGTATTGCTTCTCTCTGTGATAAAATCTCTTGTGTACACCTAGAGCAGAGCACAGAGAGACAACGGCAGGAGGGGAAGCCCAAATAATGTCTTGCTCTGGCTCCTCCCAGGCTTGCCCACCCATGCAGTGCACAAGATCAGCAGAGGCTGTTATGTCAGCTTCCTCAGCTCCCTTTCTAACCCTTTCTTGGGTGAGGGATTCCCTGTTCTACGTGCCAGTGTACTCTTATTTAATCCAGGTCTTTGGTATCCTTCCACTTTCGTCAGTACAACATTCATTGCTTCAGCCAGTCCAACAGCACATGGATGGGCTATAAACTGCAGCAAAGTTAACCATTTTAAATTAAAGCAAACAAAACTTAATAAACAATTTGCAAAAACTTGGTGATCTCATAAAGTGAGGCTTCTCTGCAGGGGGACCGAATGGAACATTTGAAGTTTGAAAGAGGCAGACACGTAAAGTTATACCAGCTGCAGTGGAAAGGTGCGTGAAGCTACAACCTCACGTAGCTGGATGGCAAACATTCTTGGACTAATGGTAACTCTTTCTGCCCTCTTTGGCAGCTTCTGTAAAGAAAGCTATTAGACACAAATTTTACTTTGCCAGAAAAAATTTGATAAAGACTGAAATATTAAAAAAAATCAACTTTAAGGAGTAGACCTAAACCCACCACGTGCATTCCTTTCTCGCAGTCTGTTTCTTTTCCTCATAGAGATTATCTCTGCCTAGCACCACAGAGATGCCAGTTATTTGCCAATTCCCTTTCAGATTTCTGGTTATTAGTGATCTATTCTCCATGATCACTGCCCAGCAGTCTAAATTACTTTTATCTGTAGTGGAGTAAAACACTAACATTTATACACATCACCTGAATTAGAATTAGTTGTGGTTTATGGTATATAATATAAAATAGAACGAAGTGTCAGATATAAGAATCCTTAAATTTGGATATAATTGTGGTACCACCTCTATTGCTTTAAAATACTGTCAGCTAATAATACTCTACAAACTGATGACTCCAAAGAATATGTGGGGATCTGTATGGTCATTGAAATGCCAATGATAATACATTCATTATATTAAAATCAAAAGTGATTTCATTCTGAATACTTTTTCATTGACACTTAGGGAAATATCAAATTCCAGCAAACTAGAAAATAAAATATTTTTTTTTTCTTAATTTTGTTTTAAAAGGCATTCCATGCACCTGGAAAATGTCAAAATTATGTTCTCTAAGCATCTTTCAATTTGCTATTAAAGTTGATGCATTTTCTGAACAAACATTCATTCAAGGCAATTTGATTTTAAATATGAAAAGTACTTTATATACAACATCACTACATTAGCAATAAATACAAAATCAGTATCTTCTGTGAGACCTGAAAAAGTATTGAATGTTATAAATAGGTCTATAGAAAATATTGCATTTGTGAGAGATGGTCAAACTGATATAAACCCTCAATGGAAAGAAAAACATCATCAAAATCTGGTGGAGGTAGTATTCAAGCTTTGCTGGAAAGCTCACAGACAACTTTTCTGTGACTTCTTGTTGTCAATTCAAAGCTTTGACTCTATATAAATATTATCTTATTGTTGAAACTGTAATTAGAAAATACAAGTAACATGAACTTTTAAAATGTTCTGAACATGAAGTGCCTATGAATTGTGACTGGTTTTTCTACCCCTTTAAACCTCAGATACAAGAAAGCAGTTAAAGTACTTAATTTTAAACATATGGATAATCCCATTGACCTCATTCAGTATTAAATATGTCCCCAAAGCTGATTGTTTATTGAATATAAATTTCCAAGAATAAATAAAAAACAGTCCAAGAAACAAGTCTAGTAAATGGAATATTTATTAAAGCAGGTCATAATAATGCCATAATTATTTTTTGCAAAAAAAAAAAAAAATTTGATATCATAAACACAACATTTTCATGAGGGATCTTCTCTGCCCATCATATAATGTGATTTAGATGAGACCATAGGGCTTGTGCTTCGTCAAAAATCAATCAGAAGCTAATGACAGTCTGAAGTTTAAGCCCACATATGACTAATAATTTGCTCTGCTTGGAAGAACGTGTTCACCTGTGAATTATATATGACAGAATTTCTCAAAGCATAAATTACACTTGGAATAAAACAATTTATGTAGTTTGATTTGGAGAGTATGTTGGTGAGGATTAGAGGATTATAATTGTTTTATTCTTCATCATAAAAGATCATTGTAGAAATTACAGAAGTATCCTGAACTTGCTTAAAATAAATAAATAAAAAAAATCTAGTAACTTTTACACAGGATGAATTTTTTTCAAATCAGATTTAGTTCCAATCTCTGATCATTATTGAAATGTTTAAAAAAAACAAAACTGAAAAACCCCAAACAAACAAACAAACAAACAAACTCCACCAAAAAACTATGTGAAAGTGGCTCTTAAAAAATAACCTTGAAGTCTCAGTCTGTTTATCTACTGGTATTTAAATCATGTCAGTGTCCAGACAGAGCTTCACAAATGCAGAAATTTTAAGATAAGGGGTAAAAAAAGCCTCCATATTTGGAACATTGATTATGGTGTCTGATTTTATTTACCATATTTTCTAGACTTCCTAGTGACTCAATTTGCATTTTTCTATCAGGATCTGAAACAAAGGGCCTGTCTATTTTACCATTTCTTAACCATGATTTTTCCTACATCATTATCTTATTTATAGAATGAGTAATTTTATCTATGGAGCACCTGAAAACGTCTGTTAATTAAACACATTTTCTATGTGAAATCTGTGAATGCAGGTCTGTTGGCTTTGGGGGGTGGGGGGTTGTTTGTTTTGTTGGTTTTTTTCCCTTATTAACTATGACCTTACCCTGCAAATTTAGTCCCAATGAATCCCACTACTGAATAAGATTCACTCTCCTGTGAACTTACTGCAACACAACTTCATGACCAAAATAAAAGAATGGAGTTTGTTGTCTTGGCAAAGATTCAAAGCAATGAGCCACCTAAAGATGCAGGGTGGAAGTCATGGGTTAATAATCTATAAATAAGACAACTTTTCGTAGGAGCACCCAACTTTAGCATAGGAAATTACACAGAACCAGCTCTACTTCTTTCCACCTCCTTCCCCAGCCCTCCAGGATACAGAGGGAAAACAACACTAATTTCAACTTGATGGAGAGGAGAGAGAAGGCTTAAAAAGACCCATGGTGCTGAGCTATATGGTAGCTGTTTCTTATTGTGGGGATGGCTGTGCTCTAGCAGAAGATACAGCAATTAGTTCAGCCACAACATCTGATTTTCTGCCTAGACTTTCAGTGGAAAGACTGGTTTTGCAGAGAACTAGCAATAGGCTAGAGTGGGCAAAATGTATGCCTGGGTGTAGTTTAGCTTTCACTCCCTCAATGATCATGGAATTTAGGGATTTACTTGGTTTAATTATGAGCAAGTTGCTCATAAACTCGTAAGCCTGTGGATTAATTGGCAGCAAATATCTATTGACTTCAGGTCCTTTGAATTAAAACATAAGAAGGAAAAATACAAACAGCAAAGAAATTGCACTAAAAGAACAGATCATCAAGGGCAACAAGTCAATCAATAGCCATGTGAAATACCAGTAGGACTACATAGGTCAGTTCAGGTTTAGTTATTCTGACTTTTCTTTACTCTCCTAATGTTAAAAGGTTGCAAAGTAAGGAGGAGACAGAATAGATATCTGCTTTTTAAAGGTATTTTTATGCACTCCAAGTGCTGAAAAGCAAAACCTTCATATAAATATTTCATCTACTCAGTTTGTGACTTAATGTGACTTCTGTGCTGATGAATGCTGATGGGTTAGCAAAATAACCTACCATTTTACTATGGTAGTGTCCATGACTACATTATCCTTTCATTCTTTTTAGAACTGACTCTCTTGTATTCTTGTATTTAGTTGAAGGAGCCTAAATATTTGCCTTATTCTTCCCCCATCTAAGTTCTGAGGAAGAGAACAGAAAAATTCTGCTGACTACCCTATTTGTAACATCACTAACATCTTGGAGAAGCATTGGAAAAGATTGGAATTTGACCAAATATTTCACTTCCAAAATTCCCCTAAACCAAACTTGGCAGGAGAAAAAATAAGGAATTATTTGTGTCAAATATAAAAGATCTAAATCAAATGAAGCATTTCCTTGTTCTGCTTATAGGTGGGTGCTGCAATCTAACCTAATATTCTTCAGATTCTAAAATACGGAATTGTGCATGCAATTTCTGTTGTAGAAGGAAATTATACACAGAACATTCAACAAAAATACATCATGGGAGAGAAAAGAGATGAAAGAGTTAGTGGGGAGGGAAAATATTTGAGAATTAGGTAGATATGTACAGGATGAATCTAGAATATTGCTCCTTAATAGATGTTTTATAATTACTTACCTATACTACCACCAATTCAGTACTTAAATTTGCCTCGGAATGAACTCATCAAAGCAGGTATTGTAGGTAGGGTCTCATGATAAGGAGAATAGTCAGTTTCACTTTCCCTTTCCTTTCCTTATAATCAACTTTCTCATGCACCCACTCTCCATTTCAAGGTTCAGTGACTCAAAAATATTCTGTAGTTGTATGCCTTCAATATTAAGCACATTTTAAGACCAAACACAAAGGATTAAACAGTGAGGAGTAAATAGAATTGAAAACCAGAAATTAATTTTTATTATTCATTACGTATTCTAGACCAAAATGAATTAACCATGTGTATTGTAATACAAAATGATCACATATTGGTTTTAATTAATGAAGTAAATTTAGTGTGAAACATTTAAGATGAACCAAAATTCATCTTTCACCCACATTATGAGCTTTGCATGCCCTACCAAATTAAAAGTGTATAAGATTTAAACCAGTTTCTCCATAATATGAAATGATATGGGATGAGACTAAGGCACAAAACTATGGAATTTCTTCCATTATCCTTTTGGACTTTTACAGGTTTTGTGTTTCGTGATCATTGCATGCTGTCTTCCTTTCTGAAGCCAAGAGGCATGAAAGTGTAATTAAAATACATCACTGAAAATAAGAAACAGACAAATTAATTGGCTTAGAAGCCTAATTTATATTATTTAAACATTTATGAGAATGCTAAAATGAACAAAGGAATATGACTCCAAAAGAATCATTATCACCCTCACTGTAACTTTTTATGCTAGCTTTGAAAAATCTCTTGGTATCTAATCACATGTTGTAAATATGCAATGCTAATTATAATTTGCCACAGGGTGATGCATCAAGTTCTGGAAGGCTTCCTTTAGTTAATTCATAGCATTAACAAGAAACAAGAATAAATTTGCCAGTAGGACACATATTTGGGGTGAGTTATTTTTTAAGTTTTGTTTTGGGATTTTTTTTGTGCTTTGTTTTATGTGTATGTGTCGTACTGATTTTTCCGGTTTCTTTAAGAAAATATTATTACTGTTGGAATTTTAGATGTTTGAAAATAATGTACAAGTCCTAAAAAATTTTGGCTTCCTCATAACAAACTTGCTGTAAATTATTTTAAGCTGCAATATTTGGAAAAAAAAAAAAGCAATTATTGAAAGCCTCAGTTCTAATAAAATAGAGATGACCACAATTCAGCTTTACTTCCAAGAATAACTCCAGGGTAAGCATGCACCTGCCCAGCCAGGAAGGGAGAATGTCAACATCAGAAAGAGGCTAAGCAGAAACGGGACCCAGGAGGTTTCAGGGCAGCCAGACAAGAAATAATAATGGCTGAGGAATGCCCAGCCTGCACAAAGAAGGGCAGCATTGCTCGATCTAACAGCTCATTTTCATTTCTCCACATCACTGATGTTGGTCCTCACCCTTGAGATAAGGAAATGGAGTTGCACCTGTGGCCAGGTGCACAGGGTTCCTTGTGGCCACCACAGGATGGCCATGCAGTGTTACCAAGCAGTATTATCTTCCTAATTTTTTTTTTTTTTTTGCTAAAACAGATCAACATTCTGTTCAGAAGAGACAGAGGATGAGTCAGCTGTGGAGATGTGGGGATTTAGTCAGTGTGAGATACAGCTGCCTATCATTCTTTTCTTTTGGACTCTGCCTATGCCGCAGCATAAACCTCTGCCTAGGCAGAAGGTAAATTTGGTAAATGCAGAGTCTTGGACCTAAGCCTGCAGGATTGTCAAAGCCACTGATGAAGTTCCCACCGAACTGAGTTGATGAGATGAACATGCTTGTGTCCTTCCATACCAGGAAGTACCCACTCAAAAGAGGTATAAAACATATTTGCTTTTCTTGATGTAAATAATTACATCTGAGAGAAGAATCATGTCCAATCTTTTTTTTTTTTTTTAAATTAAATGTCATTTCACCATGTCATAAGACTTACCACAATTCACTGTATTACTGAACACATTTTTGTCTTTGTACTTTGTAGCAGTAATGCGACTTACAGTAACTATTTGGATGCTTGATTAGAAAAAGTATTTTGTCTCTTTTAGTGCTTTGTAAATCTGGATAAGAAAATAACTGTAATACAGTTTAGATCCATTCAGTTAAATTTGTTACTACAGGGTCACAAACATTCGTGGAAAAAATTTAAGTTTATGGACTTCTTCTATTAATGTGTCCATTCATAAAAGAAATGCTTTTATGTTTAAGAGTTTTGCCCACCTTTCCTACTTTATTAGGAATACAAATAACTATGTAAAACAATTTAGGAAGAGGAATGTACTGTTTAGTTTCATTTTTATTGTCATCCATATTACTGTAGTAGACCTCAGCTATTGGAGGTATTTCTCCATGTTTTTAGATCATATTGAGATGGCCAACTATTTCTCAGTGCTTTGGCAAATAGGGCTCCATTTGTATTAAAATTATTATTATAATGTCTAATTCTATAAATTTCTAGTAATTTTGATTGCTTGAGGATATTTTTTCTAAAAGTTTCCCATCCTTGGTTTTCTTATAACATAATATCTTTTTTGAAAATGGAACAAAATCAGGTGTCATTTCAAATGAGCATATGAGCTTTTTTTGCAGTGTTGTTTATGCATACAGGAATTTATGTTGAGTTGTTAACACTTTTTCTTCCCTTCCTCATGAATGAAAGATGGAAGCAACTAGAAGCAAAGGTGATTTTTGTGATAAATGATGAGACAATATCACTGTGCTAATAAATGCAAACATCTGCATGAGAATTCTGTGCAGTTGAAAATTATGTCAAAGAAAAAATAATTAAAATACTCTTTAATATTCTTGTTCAAATCATCTGAATCTCAGAAAAGTGCCATCTAACCTAATATTCTGTTTCTAAGAAAGACTAATAGGTGCACTGAAGGTAATGGTACAACAGACCTATTGAATACTATTCTTTTCCATGGGTATTTTGGAGAGTTTTAATTTAGAGACTATACTTGGAGTCTCAAGTGTTGTTAGTGCCTGTCCTGTGGATTTCTAATATAACTTGCAAATTATTTATGCTTTTAGTTACTTATCTAAAAAAAAAAGACATTTTAAAAGGTAAACATGCATTGCCCAAAAATTATTAGGGCTCTCTGTGGTTTTAATTGGGTCACTGGGTAATTTTACTGAGTTCCCTTATCCCCCTAGAGTAGAAGAACTAATCTGTGACTAATTTTCTTGGCACCCCTTATGTTTGAACTTAGCGTGTCATACTATTCTGTAGTTTCTGTAGTTTTCCTTTTTTCTCTTTTTCCATTTTGTTTCATTTTGATTTCTTGTTTTAATCAGTAGAGGTTTCATTCATTAAAAATAAAGTTTTGCTTTATCCCATTTCACTGGTTACAGTTCTCGGAACAATATCTTCCTGCCTCTGGAGGCTAAGAAGCTGTATCATGAATTATCCAGATTTCATTGTGATAGCACTTCTCTTTCTTACTCTCAATTGCGCTCTCTAGATCTGCTCTTCAAACTTCTAATTTATTATTCATCATGTCCTGAGACTTTTTGTCCATCTTATGTTAAAGACAATTTCCATTCCTGCCAAATCTCATAGTTCTTCTGCTTTTCTCTCTCCCGTTTTTTTTTTTTTAAGAGGTTTAGCATGAATAAATCAAGCAGCCATCCTAGTATTATCATATTTTGGATTTATGAGTTGGTTATATTGAATCTGAATATCTTGGTCTGCTATTTCAAAAGCACTACAAAGTCTGTATTTTTTATATGATGAAGACATTATATGTAAATACTTAAAAAAAAAAAAAAAAAAAAAAAAAAAGAAGGAAACCTTTCCCTGAACTTTTAATCACCTCTAAAGGTATTCCCCCCTGTTGGTTTTAAACTGAAAATTATTTAGTTATGGAGGAAATCTAAGAATGTGGCCAGGCCTTTAGTCTTTTTTACCTATGATTTTTACCCTTTCCTTTAGTGAAATATTGATTTTTAATTATGCCCCCTTTCTTAGATAATACAGATCAAAATGCCCCTACCCTGTTTCTGATTTGATGTGCCGTTCAATATCAGAAGCACAACCCAGGTCTGTAAAGAGAAAGTCTTACAGCTTTTCCTGTGGTTGGTTACCTGAACATATATTAGATAATTAATAAAAAAATATTACTTTGAAAGACTAAATGCACCAGAGGTTGAAATTTATAATAGTGAATTAATTGAGAAATTAAATAGCTTACAAATATTATTCTAAATATATAGTTTTTTCATAAGTTTACATATTTAGACAAAAAAATTAAGGGACAAATTTGATATTTTATACTTATACCAATTATGTTGATTTTCAAAAGTATGTGTAGTAGGTCGATTTCCAAGGCTTTATATGTATCCATTTTATGAGCCTAAATACCTAAACCTGTACATATACGAGAAAGTTTATCTGCACAGACAAATCACATGGACATATGTACAGTGACTGGCATATGTATGATAGTCATAGAAGATGCAAATATAATATACATAGTGACTGTGAAATTTTGCTTATCCTCTGCTTAATCTTCTCCCACTTCTGTGTGGTGCTTAGCCAGATCTTAATTTGTAGGATTTGGGGAAAAATTTGATCAGGGTAGAAAATCCTATTTTATTTGCAGAGGCACCTTGTGTAGGAAAGCAGTACTGTGAGAAAAAAACATATCTCATGAACAATATATGCAGGCACCTAGGCAATGAGAAATTTCAAATGGTTGCTGATTTCTATTGTGCATGGTGTCATAGCTCTGGTGATAGAAGGCAAAGCATCACCTGGTGTTGGATCAGATGAACCATCAAGTGCGGTCTTTTGTCCTTGAAGTTAGTAATAGATTTTGGACCTGAATAAAAGATCTAGAGCTGGAGCTGTCAATTCCTTATAGCAATAAAAGCCTCACTTCTTTTTGATTTGTGTTAATGTTTAAAAATAAGAATGCAGAATAAGGGTAGCAAGGAGCTTGTAGCCTGTCACATGAATCACAAACATTGCAAATATCTAAATTGCAGCTCCTGATGTGTCTGTGGCCCCCATCGGTGACCAACTGCTTACAAACTCAGCAGAATTTGAACATTAAAATCTATATTAGATGAGATTTTGCAAGAACACAAGAAAAACTCTGCTGAACCTGGGAGAGCAGTTTCAGCTTGAAGGATCTCTGTTAAATAAAAAAATCCATTTTCACTGCTTTAAAGAATTGATGATTTCAGCACAAGATGATTTAAGGAAAAAACTACTGATCCTTAAAAAAAACCACCTTAAAATCCAGAAGAATATCACAAACCAGAATAAGAATACTCTTCATTTCCTGTTGAGAGATGAAGTTCAAATCTAGCAATGGTATCATGGAAAATTATGGAAAATGTTAGGATAATCTTCAAATATCTTTGCTCAAATTTCAGGACTATTTCTACCCTTCCATGAACAGCTTTTCAACTGAGAAAAATAGCAATGAAAAATAACAATGACATCATAGATTTTGCAAGGATTATGAAACAAAGTCTATTCTGAATGTCTTCTAAAAAACATTCATTTATTTTCCATATGAAAAATTCTGCAGTGAAGTAAAAAAAAATGTTTTTATTTCTAGGACTTAAATATCTCATTAAGAGATCTCTAATAATTTACCACATCCAGTTACATCAGTACTGGGAGTGAAACACAGCTTAATATCTGCAGATAAAAGAGGAGGCTAGGTTGTAAAACAGTGGGACATCAGAGTAAATTAAAAAGATCTTATAGACTCTATATAATATAAGCTTATTGGTCTTCCAGCCTGCCGTTCCTCAAGAAGGACAAAATAGGACAATAATATTTAAGATTTGCAGCAATAATTGAGCTGCTGTATGTCCAGGGTAGGAAGTAATACTATCTTTATTCAGTATCTATATCTCATGCAACTCGCTCTGCGTGTCCTGTGTTAGGCAGATATAATGGACAGTTTGCTGCTTCTTTAAGGAAACTCTAATTGCTATTATTGCTTCTTAAACGTTTTCTACAGATACTCACCCTGGAAATACCATATGCCATTGATTTCTGGTAAATGCTACCCCATGCATATCACTCCATACCAACTGTTGCCTTAGCTTTTCTTCTTCACTTACTGCGGTTTGTATTCACAAGCCTCTGGCAGACTAATTGCATTCGTCTGGAGATCTACTATTCCTCCCTGTCTGCATGACTCCACCTGAAACCGGTTTTCAACAATATTTCTACTCTGGGCAGAGCTCACCTGCAGTTCTGCACAGAAGAAATGCCATTCCAGCTCCTCAGAGAAAGAGATAATTATTCTCTTTGTTAGTTATTTTTCCTAGAGAAACGCTTTTTTCTGATAGCAGATTTTTTACCCTTTCTTGTACCGAAAGCTTCCTTTTAAATTAAACACAGTGATTTCCAATGCATGTCACTTTTCCAGATTACTTAAAATGCAGATGGCCAGCCAAAGTAACAAGGTTGGAAGTATTTCCTGGCCCAGCTCATAATCAGAGTTTGGATGTTGTGTTTATATCTATTCCCATACTTTGAGCATAACAAAAAATAATGTAAAGAGACACAATCATAAAGAAAGCTGAAAAATTTAAGGTAGAGACAGGCTCAGCAGAACTGGAGAAGTCTTTTATCAAAGATCCAGACAACAGCAAGTACACATGAAAAAGAGTTGATTGTCTCCTCTACTGTCTTTTTTTCTCACGTTGATGAATCTTGTTCTCTGTGCACCTGAACCCCCTGCCAAACTGTTGTATGTCTAAAGCCACACAGTCAGCTATAACTAATAGTCCTTGCTGTAGAGTTGTTGCTGACCTAAACTTTTTCTGCCAGTGATTTCACCCCATTCACTTGATTGGTGTCTCCTAGAAAGTGGATCTGAGTGCTGTAGTACATTGATGCATGAATTTCAGCTGCTCATACAATCAGTCCTGTTCTTAACATGGATATTTCAGGAAACGTTATATCAGGTGTATATCAAGCCTTTAATTTACCAGGAATGTACACCTCCAACAAACACATCTGACTCTGCATCCAGACAAACGTGAATGGAAACACAATCATTTTAGTGTGGGTCTTCTTAAACTAGGGATATATTCCATTCAGGAGGAGATATATTTGCTACTAAGAAGGATGTATGTGATATTGTGGATGATGTAACTGACTTAGTCCAGCACCTGACAAATCCAATTCAGTAGGTGACACAAGGTATCATTTTTGCAGAAATATATTTGATTTACTAGGTTATGAATTTGATACACATTAGGTTTTTTTCTTTGTTGAGCAATACTTTACTTTTCTCCTGAAGTATTTGACTATAGGCAGTATAGGATATGCAATTTTTCCCCATTAAATGCTATTAAATGGCATGTCCATTATACTCTAATATTTATCCAGCCTATTGAATGCTGAAATGAGCAATGGAAGTGGCAGAATCCTTGCTTTTAAAGAGTTCTTTTGACACTACATCTGAAAGATGGGTAACAGATTAGCTAAAAGAGAAACGTCTAATATCTGGTCTGTCAGCAACCAAAACCAAAGCTTTTATGAAGCATTTGAATGGGCTTTCAGTAAAAGTATCAATTCTACCACTGAACATACCATTTTGGTATTGCCTGTTATATGAGGAAAAGGTAGAGATCAGAGAATTTTTTTAGTTTCATTACGAGGATTTTTCTAACACTTTGAAAACATCCTGGTCCTGTGTGTGCACATACACTGAACTACTGATATAGAACCTTGCTAAAAGACATAAGTCTGTTCAAGTTGTTCACTAACATCAAAAAGAAATGACCAAAAAGACTACCAGAAAACCCCACCAAATAACCTCATCCAAACACCAACGGTCAAAAAAAAAAAGAAAAAAAGCAGGGGAAAGAAAGGAAAAATATATATCCTTCCTCCAAATTACATTAGAGTTTTGACACTGCTATCATCAGCAAGAAGAAAGTATTAGCCGAAATGAAGGCTAAATATGTCACTGGCATTTATAAAGACCTTGCATCTATAATGCGTTCATTGCTGGCCATGCATAGAGAAATGCATAGAGTCTGGCTAAAACAGCTTATGTTTTAAAAAAGGCAAGCAATATATGAAGGTCAGGGAAAAAGTCGCTCATACACAAATCACAGCTTACATTATAAAAAGAACAGAGAATATTGCTTACTGAGGCACATTTTAGCTAACCAATTTAGTTCATTCAATGTATGCTTTGCCAAGTCCAGTGCATGGAACTACAAAGCTCCAGAATTATGGACAGCATATTCCACTCAAGAGACAAGCACTTTTCACTAATAAATGCTTCCTAGGAATTTAATGCAGAGATGGACAAACTATTTGTTTCAACTGAATCACACCAAATACAGTCATTTCCTATTACAATGAATCCAAAACATCCTATCTGATGCTTAAGGCAGTTCAGGAATGATCAGGTCAACTTTCAGCTACACAAAGAGTGTTTCAAGACTACAAGACATCAGTGTTGTTGCTTCTTGATTGTAGAATGCCACTAGAGCAAAAGTAAATAGTAAATTAGGTGCGATACAGTTACATAAATCTCTTCATATCAGGAGTCAAAAATCAAAGGATTTTAAGTTTAAATTCTGATCCCTCAAGAAAGCATTGCAAATAGGCCTAGGTTGCCAACTATGCAGAGCAACACAAGGCAGAATTACTGCATATTGAAGACAAGAATAATATATTTGAATTTTTCCTTGGAAAGAGAAGATAATCTAACCTATGCAAGAAAATACCCGTAGATTCTGGAAATCTTGTTTTCAAAAGGTCTCTTACTTTACACATCTAGAGTTTTGAAGATGACAGCTAGGTTAGAAGTGCATAGGCAATTAATTCATATCAGTAGCAAAATATTTGCTGTTATGCTATAAAATTTGGGTAGCAGCAAGGGAGGCAGTTATTAATTCAAAGGTACCCTCCACAATCTGGTGACTTTTTGTGTCATTTAAGCTGCTCCCTGGGCATTTGAACAGAGAGTCAGTCACACTCTTGATGCTGGTGGTATCCTGAGGAGCAAAACAAGAGTAAGGCAATTTTTCTAGAAGATGAATGTCTGCGCCAAGATCAGGAGAATGTCTGGGCATGTATCTTTAACAGTGAGTACAAGGGGAAGCATTGGGCATAAAGAAATTTGAAGTACTAGCCTTGTTTTTAAAGACTAGACTTCCTGGCTTAGATTGATGAATAGACTTTCAGGTTAAACAGCCGAGATATTGAAAAAGCCATGCAAGAAAAACTCTAGACTAAAGTCACTGTCATGAAAATATAGCAAAATCCACTATGAAATCCACACATTTTGAATCTCAAGACAGTATAGGGATATAAAATATATATATGTATATTTTTTCACTGAATGTCACAGATAATGCTTCATACTTCCATCTATGGAGGAATTCCTCTGGGATTTTAGGATTAAAGCTGTATGCTTTTGAAACTGAAATGAATAAATAATTGTTTTACATTCAAAAAGTTAAATTTTATTAAAATTAAATGTGAAACTGTTAACTATCTATACGATTTCAAGCAGATATCATTGAAATAACTATGAAAGAAAACAGATGAGGAAGGACTTGGATGGGTTGCTATGCCTCTCGTATTGTGCTTCTGCTAGACAAATTTTTATGTTGAGAGTTTTTTTCATTCAGCTGAAGGACTTCCTGGTTTGCAGCAAATTCTACATAAAACCAGATCTTCTGTCTCCTCTGAGGCTTGACTGCACCTCTGCTTCTTTTCTCAACAGTGTTCAAAATGCAGTTTCCTGGATCTTTTGCACAAGTGTCTCTCTGCCTCTTCCGTCTATCCTATCACATCATTTCTATCTTGTGTCCTCAAATGTTTCTCCCAAAGTCAGACCATTTCACTGGCTTTGTTTTTAAACAGAAAATTAAAGAAAGAATTTACGACAGATCCTTTGATGCAGAATGAACAAAAATTCCCTGTTTGTTCACTATTTATGATACAGTTTAGTGGTTTAGGGCAGTGGCAGTGCTGGGTTGACAGCTGGACTTCTAATCTTAAAAGGTTCTTCCAACTTCGGTCATTCTTTGATTCTCTGGTACAATTCAGATATTAGAAATACTTGACTTGGGTCCGTGTTGAAAAATATATTCTCTCTTCAGTGAGAAAGAGAAGTGTGCTAATGAAGCCAGGGCAGTTTTGGTGCCCAAATAATGTTATATATCCAAGCTCTCTGAAAAGAAGCACTTCCTATTTTGACAAATGTTCAAGAGTCTGGAGTTCTCCAGAGCGTCCAGATTCTGCAGAGCAGAAAGTGAGACATGAGGCATAATCAGGACATTTATTATATAATACAAAGAAACACCTTCAAAGCAGTATTTTATTAAAAGTTCTTCTCAAAATACTAAACAAAAACACACTAAAACCCTACCAGGATTATGGTAAAAACAATCAAAACCAAATTCAAACCATTTAGAAACGAAACTGGAACAGGAGTCTAGTCTCCCCCTTTTGCCTACAGTCTTGTCAAAAAAGCCCCTATCTCCACTCAATTTATTCTCTTGTGAGAAGCGATCCACATTTTATCTATCAGCTCTGACTGACCTCGAAGGTAAATGTCTTCACCTGACTTTCCACTTATAATAGGAGAAGTTCAAGACAAGAGAGCCCAGTATGATATACTCTGTTGCGTGGTTTTCTCACTCAGGAGTATTCTCCTGAGTACAGACTAATTTGATCTTAAGCCATCTGAAATTTACAGCAGCCTTCCATGTACATCAGAAGGTTTCAGTCCAGTCTTTTATCATTACAAGTGCAACCCAAAGGCTATATTTCTGTCTTATTGCATCTGTTACTCAGTGTGCTTCTCACCCGACATAGGCTAGACCATTATTATTTCTCCAGTATCTAAAACCAACATTCCATTCAGCTGCTGCAAAATCTTACTTTATTTTCTTCATCAAACCCTGAGAGGAAAGTCACTGTTACCACACTTTGATTACCGCATCACTTTCCCCAAGGAACTTCAAATGAAAGACTCAAGTTATTTTAAAAAGAAAATTATACCCCCATGAGAAGCCATAAAGAACCAGTCACATAAGATTTATTATAAAGCATTGTATGAGAGATGAGTTTAGCCTAGAGATACACTTGAAAGTTTGCATATTTTCATACATCTAGACCTGATAGAAATGTGCTCTTACAAGTGTGTGATAAGGTATTAACTTTGATAAGAGCTAAAAGACAGTTCTGAAAATCTTATGTTGAGTTCTGCCAGGAGGAGTTTATCATCGGCTGTAATGCAGGTTATAAGCAGTGAAGACGGATCTAAGAATTCATATAATTATCATCAATCCATTTCTGTACTATGCAAATTAAATTTGAGTTTCTAGAAAACTGCCTGTTAGATGTAGAATTTTCCTTTATGAACTCTGAAGGCCATTTTATTTTTTAAATCAGCTATTACTTTAGAAACATTTGCCTCTAACAGTTAAGAAGCTCAATATAATATTATTTTTATCGGGTAAATATATTCTAGAAATAAGAAGATTACATGCTGGTTGTGCTGAAACAAACTGAACAAATTGTTGCCTTGTATTCATTATATACCTTGATGGAGGAAATCTTAACACAGGTCTTATGAGGAGAAGCATGATTTGAATATGTTTTGAGCTTTTTTCTGGATGTTTATTGAGAAATAATATAAGGTTAAAATTGAAAACACTTGTTAGCATTCCACAGAAGTGGAAGATCATGGTAAGCACGCTCCAAACCTTTTACTGTCCCCGTGGTTACAGGGGTTCTATATTGAGACTCTGACACCACTTTACCGAACAAATACTTGCCTATTATAGTTCCAGTCCACACCTCTGCTGGTGCCAAAGGTTGAGGCAGCCCTACAGTGGCAATTCAGCAGTGGTTAACAGGTAATTATAACAATGCTAATAAGCAAATAATCATAGAGTCCAAGCCTCTTGGATCATGGTCTTGGCGCTGGATTGTTGTTCAGAACATGCATTATTCCATGTATTTGGCAAATTATACGATCCTTCCCATTTTAACAAAATAAATTAATATAGTCCCCTGAAGCTGAAGTTTGAATGTGACACAAGTGTGTCACTAAGAACTTTATTCATATTGATAGCTAATTTGTACTTTTTTAGATTATAAATAGTTCCTAGGCTTCATTTTGAAAATACTTTATGTAATAGCATGTTTCACTATCTGAAAGCAAGTTTAGTGATATTCCATCTGTAAGTTCTCTAATGTGGGGTTTTTTTCTCAGTTTGATGACAATTGAGTTAATTAAACAGAAAAACACTAGTTTTTCTTTCTTTATATTTTTATTTTATGATAATTTCCACACAAAGAATTATCATTTTTCATCCTGTTTAGAGACGACAAAAATTCCTTTAGATAAGATAAAATAAAATTCAAACCAAAACATAACAAAAACCTTCCCCCTCTCTTTTTTATATTAATTTTTAAGAACAAAAGTCCTTCAACAAAGTCTTGTTTAGCTGTGAACTCTGAATATTTCTGTGTTTTTAACTCACTGGTAATATTTGACAACCATTCAGATATATTATATTTCTCTACACCAAGGGCATCTGACCCCATCTTGTTCTTCTGGCTGTCTCTTGGAGTGTTTTAGTTTAGAGTTGTATAACTTGGACCTCTTTTTATTTTTATTATTTGCCTTGAGAGCAAACTGTTCTTGTAGAGTCATAAACTTCCCCTTCTCTTCATATTCAGGCTTGATTTGTATTCAGAGCAAAGCAGCATCCTGGTCCAATGTATTTGAAACGTTGGAAGGGAAAGAAAATCCCATTCTCAGGTGTGTTTGAATGAAGGACCTGGAAAGGGAGCACAGATTTAACACTAAGTGTACTTTTGTTTGCTGTGCGAAGAACGAAATGATGCAATCGCACTTTTTTATGTCGGCATTGTGAGTGCTGCAGAATCCACGCTGGCACAGAGGACTGGCACTGTAGCAAACTTTCCCACTGTTTGTTCTTCTACCTAAACAGTGAGCTTAAGAGATTCTGTTAATCTCACAAGGAGACTCATCTTCAATGTGGTAGGTGCCAAGTTGCTGCTGAGAGTATTGTCCCATCCCAGGTTCACTGAGAGTGGCTGGCTGCAGTGTCCCTTTGGGAGAAAGGAAGGTGTGTGAGATAAGAGGTGGCCACACTGCATCATGACATTAACTTTTTGTAAGTTGATGTGATTCATGCACTCTCAGAAAACTTTAGCGAGGCATTTTCCAAGTTCCTTCGGAGAAAAACTTGCCTGCTACAAAACACACAAATCTGCAGAGTATTAACTGCCTAAACTGTTTTTGTTTTTTCTCCACCATATTCCTATATCCTCCAACCATAACAAGGGCTGTGAAATGAGACATATAGCCCAATCATCTAACTGAAATAGTCAGAATGGCAAGTATTTGCATTTTGTCCTGCAGAATGATCAGTTAATCAACACATTCATTGAATGTTGCAGTCACCAAAAACAAGATGAACACCAGAACTCAGCACAAAAAATAAAAAAGCCTTAAATACTCCATTTTCACAGAAAAGGTCCATTCAGAACATGATTGGTTTGCAGCAAAAATTTGAATAACACTAGAAAGATTGATATGAGGTACAGAAAATGCACCGTGTCATTTTGTCATCACCATTATGACAGTATGAGGTCTTGACTGCTATGAGGTAGGAGAAACAAGACACTATGACAGCTGGACTTAAGGAGAGACTGCAGCTAGAAGGAATTTGAATGTATTAGACAAGTTACTTCAAACTGCTACTATTTAAGGCAAACCTCAACTCTAGGGTAAGCTATTGAGACAACTCACTTTTTCCTCTTTGATGTCTGGTCACCTGCCACAGTGACATTCATTCAAAATAACCAGGAGTCATAGTAAGCAGGAGAAGTAGAGTTTTTGCGCCTGCACCTTTGCTTGGAAATCTCTATAAATAATGGGTTTGTTCTAAAGAATTCTTTATACTGCTGTAAGGGGTACAGGCAGCAAGATTTTTATTTTTTTTTTATATCATACAAGGGTACAGTGACTACTGGCTACATTCCTTGTATGTTAGCACTGTACAAACAGTACAGAGCCATCAAGGAAGGTTTTATCACAAATCTTCCCTTCCCAGCTTTCATGCAAACCCATTTCATTTGATGGGGCTACTGATAATTTGTAATATGTTCTGTGTGTTTTCTATCCATATTCACAATTAAGAACAACGTTATGTTCCTTCCATAGAACAGGGAAAAATCAACCTTCCAAAGGGCTCCTATTTGTAGTGGGGTTGAGCAGACTGAGGCTTTGTCTCTTACTTTTCTTTTTACTCTTCATACTTTGATTAAAGTTTATTTGAAACCATCATGAAGCAGCCTTGGGCTTAAACTTGCTTGGATTTTTTGGTTAATTTCATTTGTTTTCCTGAGTTTTGCTTTTTCAATCTGGGAAATGTCTGATACAGCACCCAAATTAATTGTCAAATGCATAGATTATGTTTGTGCATCTTAGAAGAAAAATGCATTTTCAGATGCTTGCCCTTGACGGTCAAAGTTCTATTAGCAGCTGTGAATTGAACATTTTTGAAACAGTTATGCAAATGAGTTAGACATTTACAAACACAGATGTGCAGGCCTGTACAGATCACCCCTTTCTTTTTACCAAAGCCAAATACTACCTTTCATACCCATATACAAACAGACTTTTTTTAAGCTTTTATTCTCAAGCTCTGGAATCTCAGAAAAGAGTAATTAATTTTACCATGGAAAAGTTGTGAATTATTACAAAATAAGCGAGTGTATCAAGTAAAACCCTTCATAAAATGTAGCATAATATGCCCACACCTTAGGTCACAGGGGGAAAAATGAAGGAGTAGAGCAACTTTTGTATATTTGTACTTGAAAGTGGCACATTTTGTCACTGATTTGCTTCAGTAGCCATTGCTACTCGGGGTTGCAGACTGATGCTTCACAGCCCTTTGTTAGAGGCACCTGACTCTGGGAGTCATTTGGGTTGTGAGGATGCCCAGAGGGAAGGAGACCCTTATGTAGAAGTAATCTCTAGGAGTTACAGATGAAGCAGATCTCCAACGTAACATGAAACTTACACTCCCCATTATGCTGATGTACTTTTAAGAGACCTGTGTCTAGGCTCTAGGCAATGAATATCTTAATTTGTTTTGTCTGTTTCTTATATGCACATGCTCTTTATAGCAAGTGTATCCCTTCCACAATATTCTGATCCAAGTCTTCCACCCTCTTTTTTTCTTTATATCAAATTTTGAAATGCATGCTGGAGTCACAACAATACTGTCATGCTTCAATGCTGTGCCAAGGAAAGAGTGCAGCTTGTATGTTGGACTCAAGCTGATTCCTTTGCATTCTGCATTTATCTGGGACACCATTGATTTCAATAGACTAATTTCTGTAAAAACTGTTATATTTTTTAAAAAATGCCCTCACATGGATTTATGAAGCACCATAGATATCACCCTCTATTCCACTCCCCAATCTCCGTTCATTAAAAAGTGTAACTTATCCCTTCCTGTACGTGAAGCTGAGACTGAAGAAAGAAGTCTGATTTTTAGGGTTTCTTTTTAATTCAAAATTCGATTCACTTTCAGGTCAATCATAATTAGGCTGTACTTTTATGTTCTATTAATTTATTAAGGTAACATTTGTATGCAAAGCATGAAACAATTCAGATTGGTTCCACTTGATATGAGACAGTGGGTTTTATGTAAAAAGTTTATAGGACTACTTTACTTTTTAAAAAAGTTAAGTAGTCATCAAATCAGCTTTCATGTGACTCTATTCCACATACTTTTCAATTTTTTGCTAAAAATCTTGGTAATTGCTTCTAGCCTTGGCTAAATGCTCTCAAGTTATTTCACACTGCACTGAAGGACACAGCAGAACACTCACTGACTGTAGTTAAGAACAAAATTTCACCCCTTGCACCTAATCTTCTGTTTTCACATCTTTTTATATCCTTTATTTTCCTTATATCATCCAGCAGTAAAGTGACCAATTCAGTCTGAAGATTTAAACTGACTCAAAAGGATTTGCATTTGATCCTCACATTCAGCTGTATGTGTTCTGGATGAGCAGAAATGCTCTCCGATGCAATTACACCTTCAAGGGGCATTTTGAGAGTCAGTCATACAGCATATTCCACTTACTACATCTTGAAACTCCTTTCATCCTGGTAGATTCCTTTTTGCTTGCCTTTGTTTATAAGGTTGACAATTTCTACAGACAGATGTCATTAATTGATACAGAAATGTGGATTGGTACCAAATTTCCCTGAGAGTTTTTTCTGAGTGTTCTGCTAAAAACAGGAATGAGTAAGAAATGTACTGACACAGTTTGCTTTCCCTCAATTGTTTTAGCTTTAATTAAATAATTTAGGTGGTGAGCATGTTTCAGTCTGCTACCTGTGTAAATTTCAAATAGACACCTCCCAGATGCTCTGTGGAAGGTAACTCTTAGCATTTCAGAACATCTCTTGGGCAGCTCTTTACATTACTATGATGAAGGAAATAAGATTGAAAACATTTTCTTTCCTGACTTGTCATACAAGATCTTCATTTGTGGGTAAAATATGACAATAACCAATGAAATGGTACAGTGAAACAGCCAATGCAACCTTGCCAGCACTAACTTGTGTCTCATCTTCCATTTCAAGCTATTACTTCCATGCTGTGGAGACCACAGCTAAGGACTGGCCTGCATAGTAAACAGCTTATAGCAATAGCACCTTGATGCTGCATGGTGTACTAAGTGCCAGAAGAAAGCTGTATACATAGGGAACCACACCTGGGACTTCTGCAGCTTTTCATTTTCATGAAAATTGGGCTGCTTTATTTTCGCAAGACTGCTTCATCAGTTATATCTGAGCAGTGCTGTAGGGGGGGAATATTAGTGCAATAGGAGGAGAAGTTGACCAAGCAGATTTCTTTTTCCAGTCTCAGAATAGAGCTTTTTCTTTCTTCCCTATATTGATGACATTTTTCCTGGCCTCACAAAGTGAAACTTTTTCCTTTTCCTTCAGCTCAAAAAGGATCCTTTTTCCTATCAGAAAGAAATGTCCTCTGTTGCCCAATACTCTCATAAAGCAGAAAGTATTCACTTGGTGAAAAATGTAAGGGTTACATACCCTAACCATAGACACATAGTATAGTTTGGGTCGGAAGGGACCTTTAAAGGCCTACTAGCCCAACCTCCCAGGAAGGAGCAGGTACATCTTTAATTAGATCAGGTTTCTCAAAGCTCCATCCAGTCTGACCTTAAATGTTTTGGACAATGAGGTATCTATTACTTCTCTGTGCGATCTGAGGTTTCATTTTCTTGCCACACTCGTAAAAAAAAAATTCTTCCTTATTTATAAATATATAAATATCATAACATAATCGTCAAAACATTATTGTTCACGGGTTTTGGTTCACCTATTTTGGGGTAAATTTCTGAGAATAAGTGCTTTTCTGAACAAACAAGCTACCAAAGATGAATCCTTATTTACAAGATCAGTATGATGCATCAGCATGGTTGCAATTGTTTGCTGGTCCTTATTGGCTTATCTTTCTTTCTAAATCCTGAATCTAAAATATCTATTCTGAATTTATTTATACAGGTCTTCTACAGAAGAGATATCATAAAATGCATTAATCTAAACCAATCTACAAAAAGACTCTTTTTCCTTGTCAATTTTTCTATGTTAGCATAGATCATGCAGCAAAAAACTCATATAAGATTTCTTTTTCCTGACTATGATTACTAATGCATTTAGTGTGCTCTCTGTATGCTTGGCATAATGAAGGAGTTGCCCATTAGTTCAATACTGAAAGAATTACAACATTATTGAGGTCATTTATCAACCAGAAAAAACATATTATATTGATTAAAACAGAGTAGTTAGGTGCTTTTGTGACAGAAAGTAGAAAACCTAAGCTTGAAAGAGAAAATTATTATTCTGCAGGTTATTTCAAATACAAAATTGACCTCAGTTCATTATGCTATATAAGTCAAAACACTCATTCCTCAGCTTTTGACCTGACCTCACTGTCAAAAATCTTGGATGAATGTTCAGAAGAAAATGTGATCATAAATCAGAAGGAAAGACTGCTTGGACAGGAACTGTGCAATGTTCATCAGAATTCAGTTCACAATATAGTCATAAAGAAAAAAAGCACATATGTGGGAGCGGAAATTATAACAGTGGGAGAAAAAGAAATGAAAAGGACACAAAAAGATATAGGCCAGACTCTCAACTGATGTAAATTTGTCTATCTCCACTTGACAACAGAATTCAAGCAGACTTACACCCCCCTGAGGAGCTAATTTCATTATAGGTTTGGTGCCATGGCCACATAAGCTCCCACTAACCCCCTCTAACAAAGCTGTACAGTTGGACTATGACAGTAGATGCTGCATTTTTTGCTGAGCATAACCTCAAGTAAAAGAATAAAATGGTTAAAATTTTCCTTATATTAAAATTATGTGAATTTTAAGGTGATAAGAAGTAGGTAACTGTATTGATTAGAATTCTCTCTCTTCACTGCTACTCAGAAAGAATGTAATATTACATGGGAAATACAGACTTAAAAATTCGAAATTTCTGACCTTTTAGAAATGGTTTTCAGGTATTCTTAGAGCCTTGTGGAACATTCTGGGGTATTTTCAGTCTGGAAGGAAAACCTAAAGTAGGTCCTGGAAAGCTGGCACTTCTATGATGCCGACTGAAATGCTAAAGGAAATGAATGAGAACAGTGAAATAGCAATGATTACTGGTCAGTGTTGCAGGCTTATGGCGCTGTTAAAGCTAAGATGTTTTTGCAGCCCAAGAACAAGACATAAGAACAATAAGTTTCTATTGAATTCTTCAAGTAGTTAATTACTTGTCAGAAATACAAAATAAAAATCTGTGCTGAAAGAGCTTCTTTTTGGAGTGTGGTAGAGACAGGGAAAATATTAGTACTTTAATGTACTAAAATATACAATATTGCTGGGTGTTTTGATGTCTGATGAAGAAAAGTAGCTAAGTTATTTCATCTAGAAAAGTGGATCTCTGTGTATGCCCACTACTTTTATCCTCTGCTTATTCTATAAGGAAACTATTCTTAATGTACCATAAATAGCAATTTCATTGACATGACAGAATATTACAGCACCACAGAAGTATTTACATTTCTTAGTGCCAATGATCTGAAAAGTAGGATAAAAAATTCTTTTTTCTTCCATTGACATAAATGCCTAACAATTACAATATATTTAGTGGGATGACTCTTAAGGTTTGCATGTATAACTGAGATAAGAATAGGACTTGAAGAAGAGGATAAAAAGAAATACAGCTTAATAAGATGGACCATATAGACATTAAGTTAGAAAACCTTTTATCTCCCCTACCTAGGAACATCCCATAAGCTTCTGGTATAAAGGTTGTGATAAGTCCTGTATTACTGTACCTATCTAAGCAAGTCAAAAAATAACCTATACAAGATTCCCAATAAAGAAACATACACAGTTAAAATTCCAACACACCTATGACAGGTAGTGTCTCTCTTGTCTGTCAGTAAGACAGACAGTGAGTGGTTAAGATCCTCTAGTTAAAGAAAACCCTAATACTTTGTAAATCTATAGGTTATAATACCTCCAACAGATCCTTAAGATATTTTTCTGTCACAAAACAGTGCATATAATTTTTCTTTTTCCAATTTTGAAATGTCTGTTAATAGTATCTGTAACAGAGATTAATAACCTTGGAAAGCATTTATAATACTGTGCCAAAGAGCTCAACATCAAGTAGGCAAAATTCATATAGAAGTATTGTTGAAGCATAAGATTTCTTGCTAGGGCAAGGAGCTACATGGAATCATGTTATCATAAATTGTTCATTTTGTCTATCACTGTTACAGTCATGTTATTTCCTTTTTTTTTTTACTTTTTTAACCACAGATGTAACTATGCTAGCCTATAATCTGAAGTTCCAGTTCCTCTCATTTTACCTATATACATTTTTAAACCATGCACATAAAAACACAGATTAAAATGTCAACAGCTGCTATTAAAATAGGGTAAGGTCTTTGCCAGTCTTTGAAAATAACACATCCTTCTACTATCACTTCCAAAATCTATATCAAATTCTCCTTCCTGACTTTTCTGATGTATGGCTCGTTTTGAGAGTGACAGATACTTAGCCTGTCTCAATACTTATGTTTCATCATAAGCACACTGTGTTTATTTATTTTTAAAAAGGCTGTGACAGAGCAGCAGAAAGGAAGGATGCCTTGTGTCGCTCCTGTCTTTAACATTCAAAGCCTGTTGAAAGAGGAGGTCGCTCTGTCCCTGAGAGAGCTGCAGGTGTGCCAGATGTGGTGGCCTTTAGGCCAAGTCAGAGACAAAAACAAGCAGAGACTTAGAGAAGCATGAATCCTGCAGCCAGTCCTTAGGGCAGGACACCTCCTCCCCAGGGTTTTGAATTATAAAGGATTACTGACTGCACGATATATTGTTACATTGCTGTCTAATAATGGTTTCAGGGTATGTTTCTTTGCATAAATCTATCCAGGCTGATCACACTCAGCATTAATACTAACAACCCATTACAACTATGTGGTATTTGCACAGAGGTAGCAAGCAACACATCAGGATCAGGAGCTGAAAGACTGTATGTGTAAGCAATGCATATCTAAAACCTGAATACCTCAGCATTTCTTTGGCAAGGAAGGGTTTGTCATCAAGTTGCATCACTGTACAAGTTGCCCAAGGCTCAGGGGTGATTCTCAATGCCATATCGGTAGTTCACTTCCCTGGCAAAGAGGGGATCACTGTTAAATACCTGAGACAGCTAGATTTACACAGAAATTTCAGAAACTTACACAATTTTAGCCCCAAAATCTAACTCCCAGAAAAATTAACCTGTGGAATGAGCCATCAACAGTATCCAGCACTGAGGGAAATCATGCAAAAATAAAAAGGTTCTTGTGAACCCTGCATCCTTAACTGGTGACTCTTATGGAGATTGTGAGAGGTGCTAAGCAGTCAGACTGGTAATAAATGGTTAACATTAGCTAAAACTGTATGCGAAATTGGGAACTTTTGTCTCTAGGTGGTGCCCCAAATAACAAGCTCTATGTCTAGTCGCATTTCTCATTTCTCTTTTTCTACTGAAAGTAAAGTACTGGGAACAAAACATATGTGGTTGAAAAGAGTAAGCATGTTTCCTTTGGAAGGATCAAAGCCAAACAAAGCAGAAAAATGTCACCAAGGACATATTTAGGGAACTTGGAGAACTGCAGAATGTCTCTTGCCATGCTGAAAAGGGCCAGATGGGCAGGTGCCAAATCTGACAAAGCAGTCCTCTGTAGCACACATAAACCAACACCCTTTCTGAAGAGATAATAATATAATAAATAATAATAGATCAAATTTAATTGAAATAATAATAATAATAATAATAATTGACTGGTTTTGTGAAATAAAAGGAATATTTTGAATTTTTGAGGCTGACCAAATATATCTTAAAAAATATTTGCTTGAGCTTCATTATTCAGAGAGAAAGGAAAGCATAATTCAGATTATGTGAGTCCCTTACAGCTAATTCAGAGATATGACTCACATTTTTCCTGTGCCTTAAAACAGTATTCTGTATCAGCTGCGACCTAAGGCCATCTAACTAGGTATCCTATTTCAAACAAGGGTACAATCGGATGCAAGCATAACAAATGGCAAATGAACACCCTCCCTGCCTTCAGCTGTTTTCTGCTCACAGACTTTGTAACCATAGTTTTTTTCTGCCCATCTACTCTCCAGTCCATGCAATTGTTAGACATCTATAATGTACTTCAGCCAACAGATCTACATCTCAGCTGTTGTTTGCATGAAGAACCCAATTGTGTTTGTTTTGAGTGTGGTTTCTCCTGCCTTCATGTGGTGCTCTCAAGGTTTTGAACCACTGAACTCTCTCCAATCTCACCATGCCAGACATAATCCCATGGATCATTGTCATAACTCATCTCAGATGTCACTGGTCCAACATGCAGTGTCCCAGCATAATCATTCTTCACACAGAAGACACAGCATGTCTTTGATCGTCCTGGCTGTGCTTTTGTGAAGCTTTCCAGTTCTCTAGATCCCTTTTGAAATATGACAGCATGCAATGCAGCAATTCAAGGTGCAAGCTAACCATGGATTTATACCAGTGACATATTAATGCTTTCTGGTTTGCTCTCTATTATTTTTTTCTGGCATTCCCTCAACTTTTCTGACAACTACCAAGCAGTGAACTGACATTTTCATGGCACTTACTATCCAGTCAATCATAATCCATGATGTTAACAGGGTTATCAGAGATAACCTTGCTCCTGCAAGGTGATGGTGAATGCAAGAAACCATCATTTTATGTAAAGTCCTAAATGTTTTTTTCTATGCGTATTACTTTGTATTTGTTTACATCAAATTTTACCACACATTTTGTACAAGTCTCATGAAGTCTTTCTGCAATTCCCTTAAGCTGGGCTGCAATCTTTGTCACTATACTTTGTGTCCTTTTAGAGTTTATTTATAAATTTGTTGAAAAAGGAGGGTTCTCAACTAAATCCCTTAAGAACTGTGTGATTTCTTTCCATAGGAAAAATGCCAATTTAAGCCCCTTCTTGTGTTTTATTCACTCATAAATTCTTATCTATACAAAGATTTCGTTCTTGTACTCTTCAACATGTTTTATTTTTTAACTATCATATCAATTAAAACACTCAAAGTCTATTAAAAGAAAAAAAGTTATATATGATGGCTAATACTGAGCTTCAACAAAGTTTTAATCCATATTATTAGAAGTATACTGCTAACAAGCAAACTATGGGCTTATTTTCCAAAACAGAAGTGCCTCCTGACTTCATAGGATCACAGAACTGAGTTGGAAGGGATCACCACCTATGAACTCCCTTTCCATGCATAGGGACACCCTTCATTAAGAGTTAGTGATGATCTGTTGTTTATCAGTTGACAGGAAAACCTGAGACATCTAGGGGAGGAAAACATGGGTTGCTTCTACACAAACAAAAAACCCCAATTAAATGCAGAAGCTTGAGTGGAGTTCTTCAAAGCATTGTCCTGATTGATGTGTATTTGCAGAGCTGAACACCATGAAGAGTGGTGACTACCATTTGGATAGGAAAGAGAGAGAGCTGATGGCCCTATTAATTGTGTTTTTATACTGCCCTTTTTCTGCAGTTTCAAGATGAAAATATATCTCTTTCATGCTTGGCTACACCCGAAATTAAATTGTCGGCATTCTTTCATTAGGTCAAAAACTTTGTACGTGAGATCCTTACTTGCACATGTGTAGTCTAAACCTGTGACACAATATCTCTGACCAGACTTGTTTCATTTTCTTGCACTACAGTTTTCACCAGTTTTTCAGCTTCATCAGTGTTTAACAGAGAGGAAATTCAGCTTTAAATAAACCCAAGCAATTTTAGACTTCATTCTTGAAAAATCTTACATTTAAATAGTTATGATGAAATCACTACCATTTCTTTAAAAAGTCTTTCGAGTTTGCATTTGTGAGTTCAATAAGAAAGTAGTTTAGCCTCTAACAGGTAACTGCCTGTTAAGTATAAACATGTTTCCATGACCAAGAAATGTAAATAGCTTTGACATTAATCTATACTAGTAGCATCAAATGATTTTACTGTGTCCAGCACATCCACATTTAGATAACAAAGAAATCAGAAAATGTATTTGCTCTTGAAATCTAAAATCATATAGCAAAACAGGCAATATGCACAAATATAGATAGCAAAAGAATTTTGAGGTGCTAAGCACTTAAAAAATTCTCATAAAGGAAGCCTGTTTTTCAGGGGTGAAGACATTCAGGGGGTTATGATATGTTGTTCAACATACCTTTAGACAAAGAGCTGCCTGTGCCTTCAGAAATGACCACTTGTGGGATAGGAGGTGAGCAGAAAGGCTGATGGAAATACTAAGAACTGGAGCATCTGACATATCTGTTGTGTAGGAGTACCTGATTTTGGTGTTAACATTTTATTAATTAATCTGAATTACTTAATTGCTTAGCCCATGAAAGAATAAGAATCCAAGAGTAGCAATCCAGCCATGTGTCAGAATATGTACCTAATACCTACAGATTATCACGTGGCACCAAAACCAGAGTAGGCAAATTTGTTTGCATAAACAGCACTCCAGAATCACATTCAATTAATGGCTCTGGTGAGTGGTAAAGATAGTGCAAAACAAAAATGTCATATCTGTGAGACGTGGATATATCAGAATGAACACTCACATGTTGCATTTATTTAGTAGTGTGTGGTGCACAGAGTGAATGATATTCCTTAGAGCTATCAGGTATGCAGAAGTACTTTCTTGCTTGCAAAGCTAGATGACTCTAAAAGTAGTATTCACTGAAGGTATAGTACAGCATTTTTTTCTTCCTCAACCAGAAGAGCCCCAAGTACTTTTTGATCTCTGACAGTCATATAGAAATGCAGCTCTTCTGATCTGAGGATCCTAAGGAAAACAACATGCCCTACTTGTGCAAAAAGGAACAGGCCACATTTTAAGATTTCACGTATTCAGTGTCCCTATATCCATATGATGATGATGCAGTGGGGATGCAGGGGTAGCCCAGAAGCATGACACCCCTTGCACCATGGGACATGGAGAACAGCCTGCAGGAAACATACTGGGGGGAGGAGTAGTGTAGGTACCAGCTAATTCACCTGGAAAATTGGCACCCTGCTCCATTTGAAGTTTTCCTGATCATGCTGCCCGTGAGACAAAAGCCCCAGCAGTTCCTCCAGGCCTTTCTCCGCAAAATAAACACATCTTCCCTTGTAGACTATTAGCATCCATATGAATATTCCACAGGCTGAAGAGTAAGCCACAAATAATTCATGTGGTCCTGTTGAACAGAAGTAAAGGGCACCACTGAGAAAGAAAAATATGTGCAAAATCTAACGGGCAAAAATAGCATGTGGTCAGTAAGAAGAAATAAAAAAGGCAAGCTGTCCTGTTATGTGTAATTTGTGAGCAGAAAAGGAACAAAGTTAGATGATTTAATTTCAGTTCTTTGCTTATAATTGAGGAGACTTTCTAATAACTCAAATTATTGTGAAAATAACAACTTGGAGCACAGCACAGATTAATTAGTACTAGTACAAGCTGTATGCTATACATCTTTCTGGTACTTGCAGGGATGACAGTCTTTCAATTAGATTTTGACAGCAGGTTTTATAGGTCTTAATGCATTTAAGGGACATGTTTGACACCCAAATAGATCTATCGCCTATTTACATTGCTTGTGTTCTCAAAACCAATATTACTTTCTGAACACATGGTTGCTAGTTTTGTTTGTTTGATTTTATTCTGTAACCATTAAACATATCACAGATTGCAGAAATTAAAGACAGTTATAGGTTGTTACTGTAATTGACAGCTGGGTAGGAGAGGGTTTGAAATTAATTCCTTATTTTCAAGAAAGAAGAAATAATTATTTTCAGTTGCTGTCACTTTGATGTAGGTTCACATAGCCAGTAATAATAAAGGCAGTCCTTAGCACTGAAGAAAACTAATGCAGAGACTCAGTAATGGGGCAACAAGAGAAAATACACTCAAGAGTAAAAAACAAGATCCTAAGAGGCCCACAGACTAGGGGAAATAAAAATACAGCAAACTTATTGGTCAACAATGGCAAGAGGTTGCTAGAAAAATAAGTCTCTAAAAATGCTTTATTGATGACAAAAGCAGGGCTATTATTCTTGAAATGAATGCTCTGGCTGAAAATAGTTCCAGTGTATTTCTGAGTCAAAATGGAGGGGTCAAAGAGAAGACAACCACTGTTCCTACTTGTATTTAGGATCTTCTGAACTTTGATTAATTGATAGGTATTCCTTCAAATAAGAGTGGACCTTTTCTGCGTGGCAAAAGTAAAGCAGTGCTCTTTATAACAGAATGATTGAACACAATGTGTTCATTGATTCTCCTTGATTTCTGCTAATATATTATATATATACATATATATATGTATCTATATATATCTATTTACTTTTTGTAAGATTATTCAAATGTTTGTAGTCTTTCTTGCACACTCATACACAATATATATTTTTATGTGTGTATATATAATTATACCTGGAATATGAGTGGTAGAAATAAAGAGAAAAGAAACAAGTCCCCTTCAAATTCAGTAAAAAGGCCTCACTTTTTTTTATTTTGTAGAATGAGCAGCAAATGAAGGCTCCCATATTCGACTATTGTTTATTAAAGAATTATTTCAATGAAATAAATAATCTTGGATAGCAGAACTTATTAGATTTCCCTTGATAGTGAGAAAATGTCAGACATAATGTGCTCATATGAAATTATTTTTCTCTCTTTGTGTACCCATCTTACACATTGAATGAGCTTAGAAGGTAGAGTGAAAGTGGGTGCTGTAAGACAACATCAGATCAGGTAACTGAAAGCTGTTTGTTCATACCCAGAGTGACTGAAGAAGGGTTTTGCAGAAAAACCTAACTGCAACAGCTTCTCATTTGGTCTGGTGGACTTTAATCTTTTCCAATTTAGCCTCTGATTATAGTTTTCAATGAGTTGAATTAAGGTCTTTCATTAAGGAGAAGGGTTAAAAATAAATATATATATAATTGGGGTCTTCAACTTTGCAGACATTTAGACATTGACTTGGATGAGGTTGTGAACAACCTGATTTTACTTTGAAGTTAGACCTACCCTGAGCAGAGGCTTAAACCATAGGACCTTCCAGCCTCAATTATGCAGTGCTGAGTGATAAAAAACCCTGCCTTAATAACATCAAGGAAGTGAAGATCATCCTTTTTACCTCCATTTTACAGAAATTATTATGTCTGTTATAACCTCAAAATTATTATTGGTAGTGTGTAAGGTAGAAAGAGAAAGTATACTAATTCATTTCGCACTCAAATGAGTAGTTAGGAATAGATTACTTTTCCCCACTTTTATTCCCCTCCTTGCATTTGGTCCCAGAACTTCCCTCCATGCCCTATTTCGGGTTGTGTATTAGAACTGAAAGGCTTATCAGAACCTCTCAGCCTTACTTCTTCCAGTCATCAATGTATTTCTAGTTCATCATTTGCCTTTGTTGGTCTTGCTGAGGCATTGGCATCAGCCCAGCCCATAGACTGGAATGTTCATGTCCAATTTATCTTGGTCAGTTTGCCACATCTTTCCAGAAGAAACAAGGTACAAAAAAGAAATCTCGGCATTCTGCTGATTATATCACAACTACACTGAGCTGAATGGCAGAGGAAAAGAAAAGACATTTCTCCAAACCCTGGGGTTTTTCCACATTTAATTTCAGACACCAATGGCAGCATTACAGATGTCAGAACTTCCCAAAAGACCCCTCAATAAAATTTGTAATGAAATATGTCAGGGAAACTTATCAGAAAGCCATTACCAGATCACTTGATAACAAATAGACTAAGTAGGGAAGGTATGTAGAACCACTAAATAAGCCATGAGATGTCTAAATTGTATTTGGAGTTGGACAGTCTTGGAATGTCCATACATACATTTGCACAAACATGAATGCACACAAACTTACATGGAAAAAAACTATAATATTCCTTAAGCCTAAGTGAATAATTATTTTTACAAGACTACTACATGGCTTTTTTATAAAATATTAACTGGTGGTAGAAATTAAAACAACAAAAACAACAAAATCACAAAAGACCAAACAACAAAAATCCAGAACCAACCGAAGTTGAGACTGCAAATGGGAATTTCATATTGAAGTGGGAAAAAAAAAAAAAAAGATGGGATTTCCTGCAAATTCCAGAAGAGTCCTTAAAATATTATTGAACAATACATTATCTTCAGAATTCAAATATACAATGCCAGATTTTTTTATAGCCCTGAAGCACACAATAAAAATATAAAACTCCATGCACTATTCTACAGAGGCTTTTCTGAGAAATCCAGTGATCTCTTTGGATTTAAGAAATATATAGCAGTAACTTCAATAGCCAGTAATATTAAAATAAATTATCTGTAAATCTATTTATTACTACTATTAGCAAAAGAAATTCATGATAACATATAGAAGTAAATATTTTTTTTAAAGATAATTAAAAAATCTGATACTTCTTATAGAAATATACTTTATACCATCCCATGGTAATGAAATCTCTACCTATTTTACACAGTTGGCTGAGCTCATGAGTTGTTCATATAGGGAAAGTTACCAAATGATTAAATGCAGAGTTTGCTACAGAACAATGTACCATGGAATTGTGCACCACAGGAACTGGTGAAATATTCCAGCATCTGTTAATTCACTTATTTAACTCAATTTATACATACATATATATACATACACACCCATATATAGACACACATACGCACACACACATATATATATATACGTTTCTGTGTGTATGTATACACACAAATAAAGTAATAATATTAGACACCAAGATACAGTGGTGTCTCTCCAGTGTTTAGCCATCACTAACAGCAAAGCCCATGCCAACTCGGCTTTCTACATTTTACTACTGAGTAAATGCTGTTTCCAGCCGCCTGCATAAGACTAACCCTTTTGTTATGTTCTCTGCTGGGGGCGGGGAGCTGAGAGCATTTTAATCTCTGGTAACTAAGCTGTATTGACTCAGGAGCCAGAGAAATTATTTACCTTTTTTTTACGGGCTTGGTTTGATTTGGTTTGGTTTTCTTTTCCCCCATGACCTGTTACAACCAGTTGTACAATCGCATTTTCATTTGCACAAGATATTCTTTCCAAAGTCTGCTGTCACAAAAGAACACCCCTAGTTCCCCTCCCACGTAGTCTGAAATGAAACTTTTCCTATTATTCTTTAAAACAGAAGGTCACAATTAGGTCATTCTGGAAGATTTGAACAAAAAACAATAAATATGATAAAATTCTTAATTTACTATTTGTTTATGGTTCTTGGCCTACTGCTGCCTTCAGAAAATATCCTGGTATAATGCTACTGATCTGAAATTTTTAGAGAGTGATTTTCTTGCATCCAGTAATTAATTGTTAATTGCAAAAGGGCTTTCAAATCCTCAGAATGAAAGCAGTATAGAACTGCAAAACATTATAATTATTAATACATGACAAAAATAAATGTTCTGTGAAGCACAGGTAACAATTTGTTTATATTTCTGTCTGTGCAACCCTTTTTTCTAAGTATCTTAAGGAGATTTGTGGAAGTGAAAATAATTTATATTACCAAAGTGTTTTCATAGGCTTTTACGCTCTCTTTTCAATGAGCCACTTTTAGAAACTCATGCTTTTGGAAAGGCTCAGCTTCTGTCCCATAAATGGCTGTGCAATAATAACTGTGAAAAGTGTAGTTCATGTACAACTGACAAGTTGGTGAAGAATACCGGAAGCTTATTTTCATCTCCTAATTTATATAAATTTTATTCTTTACTCTTTTCCAAGTCAAAATAAATGCCATTTAAAAGTTATTTACTTCTGTATAATTTATCTTTCAAAAAATATGGAATTAGCTAAGAAGAACTAACTAAGTAGAGGATTAAAAAATAATTCCACATTAATTATATTTCAATACATATCTTTATCATAAATGCCCATATCCTTGCCTTACCATAAATTGATAAATTCAGAAAAACAATAGTCATGATGCCATACAGAACTCTACCTAAGGATAAAAATCTGGATTTCATGATGCATATAGAATTGTGTTTTTTCTATTTAAATAATTCTCATTCTTATTTGTTCAGAAATTACTTTTTTTATATGCATTGTATAATATGAAACAAAATGGTCTTTTTCACTAAAAAAGTTGGATGTCATTTTTAATTTTATTGTATTGAAGCCTAATTTGTTTTAAATGAGCTAATTTGAAAAACGCTATAGTAAGGAGAAGAAGATCTCATTCAAATGTTTTCTAAATTAATAAAAATCTGTATGGATATCTAAACAGTAACTTAAAGTAAGAAGTCCCCAGAGAATCTATTTTCCTGTTTATAGAAAAAAAAATTAAGTTAAAATTTGATAATTTAAAAAACATGTTGTTTGAGGAGAAATAAATTTAATATACATTGATATGCAAGATACATCTCTTCTCACCAAAAATTTAAAAGTTAGGTTGCTTACGTCTGAACTAATCTTTTTCAGACCCTCTTTATAATCAGAGGAGAGAAACATACTATACTGATCCATCATATTGAAGAATAAAAATTAAATTAGTTTAGAAGTATTCCCTTGGTAGGTCATAGAAATTAATGTCTGCTTTTTATTTTTCTTCCTTTTCAGTAACAGGAGGTCACTTATTTTTATGACAACCCAACACTTAGATGTTTCACCCTCAGACATGTAAAGTTTCCTACCACTACTCCAACAGAATTTTGTAATATATATTTTTCTTTCAATTGTTTTAAATCCTAGAAAGGCATTGTGGTTTTGACTGTATCCCAGAAGTTTAAAAATGGTTTCTTGCTGAAACAAAAGTTAATATAAGACTGTAGTGTAAAACAATGTGTATACTGTGTTTGTCATGTTAGCTTGCAATATCAAAACCAATAATGACCTAAAGAGAAAAATACTCCCTCAGTGAAAACACATAGGCTTAGAATATGTGACATTCTTTTCACTAAAATATGGTATTGACTTATTGCCACATTAAAGCAATCACAGTTTCATCTTTAGAAAACCATTACAACTTCTATTGAAATTAGAACAAAAAATATCTGAAATAAAGTGTATATAGGATGCTGCAATATGAATGTTCCATTCTGTATTCCTGCTGTGTTGTTGATCAAAGCTGCAGCATTTAATATTGGAGTTATTTGCAAAGTGACATCACAGTCAGTCTGATTTTTCACAAATGCTTAAATGCAAATTTCCCAAAATAGATGGCTGAAATAATATATGTAAAGAGTTTTTACCAATGCCATTGGAATTATTTTAGGGAAATGTGCATCTATATTTAAATTTGATTTTCTGTATTTTTGACTGTTTTAATATAAGGGATTTGTAAGATCTAATGTGCAATTTTGATACCTCATTCTGAAAATTCTTAGTATTTCTTTCTTTATGAAGAAATTAAAAAATACTTTCATCTATCAGTTTTAGATATAAAAGTTTGCCATATGGAAGATTTCCCACTTTCACTCAGCTTTATGAACAAAAAACTCATCACAGAACTCAGTTGAAGAAATAAATATTGGGAAGAGTTGTCCATAACTAATTAAGTTTCACACTCTCTCCCGCCAGAGTTCAGCAGCTCTTGCGATAGGCATATTTTGGAATTATGTCAGCTTTTGAAAAATACCACCTGTCTCTCTGCTGGAGACTAGGAGACAACCATCAGGCTTGATAAGCTGTGAATCCTCTAAACACAGTAAAAAGTTAAACTACAAGTTAAACTTCCCTGCTTTGTTGTAATGTCCACCCCAGCATCTGAATCATAAACACACTCTTCTAATATTTTCCAACAGATTCAAGTAGTGTGGACATCATCCACTGTTTTAATGGACTTGCTGAGATCTCCTAGTCTGGCTCCCTATTTCTCTGTAGCACCAAGTTTTCTAAATCTACTGTTGTTTTCTTGTTCCTTTTTATATCTTTGGCAAAATAAACCCATAAATTTTCCTCAAGAAAGCTGCTCAGAAGTTGTTCAAAGGTCAGAATTTCTTTTCAATTCCCAAAGGACAAAAAAAAAGAAGGAAAAAAAAAAGGAAAAAAAAGTTCTAATTCTGAATGCAAAGTAGAGATTTCTCATGAAAAGTTTCAAGTGACTTTCACCCCTTTGCCTAAACTTCAATCAATCTGACATCAACAGTGTGACCTGTGAGTACTGCTGACAGAGAATTAGGATCAGCTTGAAGTGTCCTGGGAACTTTGCTGAAGGCATCAGCGGAATTCCATAGATTGGAACTGAGATCTCTAAAAAGTCTGAAGGCTGTGCAGAGTTCAAGATCTTCTGCTCAATCTTCTCTCTCTCTTAATTTACTGAATTAAATTTACTCACTGATTTGCAAGCAGAGGGGATCTTCCTTTGATAAGCTCCCCTAAGCAATAATAATTTCTTCCACATACCAATCTATTAATGGCACAGGCCAGTGAGGTTCCATCATCAAACTGCATTTTGCAAAAATGTTGACAGTCCCAGGAAAATGTTTCACATTTCTGCCTGGAAGTTTCACTAAATAAACCCAGCCTGAGGATTCAGATCATTTAGAAGTTGAATAAGTTTGTTCCTACCAGTGAGGATTTCTCTCTGATGCTGTACCTCATGACAGATCTCCTTTGCAGGCACCTTGTCCTAAACTTTCTCAGTGTCTCCCCAGTGAAGCCACCAGGGAAACAGGGAACATGTATGAACTTTTAAGAGAAATTCAGGTGCTTAGAAATAAATCTTTTGCTACCAAGAAAATACAAACAGAATTATTTATGAGAGCTCTTTTTTATCATAAAAGGAATGATAAATAGATGTTTTGTAGACATAAAGCTGTTTCAAGCAGGGTTTTCCCAATTCGCCAAAAGAGGGAATAGAAATCTTATTCCTCCTGGGATGTTACTCTACATTACAGTAATTTCTTTCTGATGCACAATATATTCTGTTATTGTTCCACAGGTTTTAAAAGGAGCGAGAAGAACATCTTGGCTGTAGCATTTTGACATATTGCAGCAGATTGCAGTTGTTTTTCTATACAAGAAGCATATGAAAAATGTTTCTCCATTTTAAAATTTTTAGGGCAAAAATGCACACAGAATTAATTACCTCCAATCACAAGCTGTATTGAAGGTGGATCTGGGAGGGATAGGAGAGATTTGACTTCTGGCAGAACTTGCCAATATTATTGCACTATAAGCAATTCATCTTTGTCAACAATTAGTATGACAGGAAAAATTGGCTTAAATGATTGATCTACTCTCACAGTGACATAACAGCTGATGAATCTGGCCATATAGGTTAAAAAGTCAAAATGAAAATGATAATGAATAGCATTATGCAAATTTATATAAAGTCAAAGAATGGGGAAAAATCAATTAAATTCTTATTCTTAAGAATGGCTGTTTTGACAAAAAAAAGGGAAAAGGGACATATTAAATACCTTGGGAAGCTAACCCCTTCCTACTTTTATCACAAAACACTGTTAACAGGAGTAATAGGGACATTTGCATTAAAAAAAAAAAAGCTGATTTTTCTCCCAGTGAAAGTTTATTTGCAGCTGAAATGCAGCTGTGTGAGAACCACAGTGAGGAATAATGGTTTGGAAAGGATGAACAAAAATCTGGTAAAGCTATTTTGTGTAAGAATTAGCTATGCATACATGACATAAAACTTCTGCTCTTGGAAGTACTAATCCATTAAACTTGGGAGTGCCTCCACACTCCAGAAACTGATCAGCCTCTGCTTGCTTGCCAGCCTGCAGTGGCGTGAAACTGAAATATGTGTGAGCCTTTCACCCCATCACAGGAAAACAGTCCAGGCCTTGAGGACTGTGATTAATCTTACTTTTATACAGAGGGAAAATGAAGAAATAAAAATTCCAGAGACAGCACTGGAAACGAAATTTAAAAGTCAAATCATTGATTTGGCCTTGGATTTTGCGGTCCATAAAAGTTCTTATATTGCATGAGAAATACTTTTTAATGTCTAGTTTATGTAAGTCCTTATACTTGTTTACTTCTGTGTCTAAATGGGTAATAGCCTCTAATAATTACACCCTATGCTTATCAAAGTTAACTATGCTATACATTTGCAAGAGACACAGCACTTCTGTGAAGTTTGAATCTGCTGGGAATGCACAGTGGCACCAATATTAGTGAGAAGCTTTGAGCTGTTCACTGTGTTCAGAAGTTTAATCACTTGCCATGGGAGAGCTCCAGCATTTTGCTTCCTCTAATGTCAGGACAGGTAAGGCTGCAGTTACACTGGAAGTGCTTGCTACAAGTGTTAAAGATTTTCTCGGTATTTTTACTCCCCTAGTAGAAAAGGAATACAGACTTTAGAAGACTTCACATAATTGACTGTGATCTCCCATTTAGTTTCATTTTATGTGTGATCCACTTTCAGTCAAAATTAAACACCCTTTTAAAGCCCAGGCCTTGCAGACACTGGTTTGTATTCCACAGTTACTATGTATAAATTTAGTTTGCATAAGTGCATTTTCTCCAGCAATACAAAGCACTCAAGACACAGATCACGACTCTGGCATGCTCGGTGTGCTTACATTTTCTAAAATCAGAGACCAGACTGTCAGAGCACTTAGCAAGTGTACTTCTTCAATTCAGCATTTCTAGAATTTTTGTCTAACATTTATCATCTCTCAAGCATAATCAGGAAGGAAATTATCTTGTCAGAAGCACCAGAGTTAGTTTTGCTCTCTAGAAGCTTGTAAGTTTCCAGTGTTTTGCTTTCCCTCAATGTAAATCATGCTGGCCTTGTCTTTTACTAACTCATTTTTAGCAGAATTGGAAATGAAATACACATATGCATGTGTGTTCCAGCAGCAAGTAAGTTCTGTCCAGCTCAAAGACTTCAAACACTAGATTCCTGGTTTTTTTTTTCCATTGCCACTGTAATTAGTATCCTGCTTTCTTTACTATTTTGGCCACCACTTGTAGGTAGCCATATTTTTTTCTTTGACTGCAGGGAGAAAATAAAAGGGTAGAAAACAAAGGTATAAAGTACTGTAATTTCATCTCGGTGAAAAGCAAATCCTAGAGTATGCTCTAGGAAGTCTAAATTGCTCACTAACTGCTGTTTGTCAGAATGATTTGAATAGAAGAGAGGCCTAAAAATTACTTCTTAGGCAAGGTTACTGACCAGGACGGCTAAAATAGCCTGTTAAAGGACTCTTGGATGGGGAATCAAGTGCTATAATACATTTCTTTTAGCTATTAAACTCTGAATGGGCAGCAGCATAACAGGGCAAAAATTGTATTTCTGCTGACTTTCTACTGGGTCTGCAGAGGTAAAGGGAAAACAAAGAAAAGGGAAAGCCTGTGTTGAGTTTATTGAGCATTTCAGAACATTCAATTCTGTATCACTGTTTCAATTCTGCCCTGAGATCTGTGCAAGCTCTTGAGCAGCTCTCCTCCCCCTGTACACCTCAAGATAAGAGAAAATTGCAAAGGGAAGTTTCTGGTACTGACATCCTTTATGTGGGAAGGGGTACTGTAGATCTAGTCTGAATGTGACACCTTTCTTCTGAAGTAAAAAGGGTCAAAAGGTTATTGCTAAGTTAACTACTTTATCACCTTTCTTAAAGGGAATATTTCTTTCTGTCCTCAGGCGATTCTTTTCTGAGTTCGAGCATTTTTAGCATATAAGGGGCACTTACAGTATTGGTAGGTCAGTGTCCTCAAGCAGAAATGCTTTTGAAAGGACAGCTTCTCCTGAAAGAGGACAGAAATGGTCTTTGACATGTCCTTGTCAGTCACTTCAAAACCTTCCATTTCTTTCTACTGGCCTCCTGAGCACTGAATATGCCACAACCTGGTTATTATGTTTTTAATAAGACATATAGCCATGGTAGGTTGCACCATTATAATCTGGTCATGAAGTTCAACAAGTCTTCTATCATAAGGGTATGACTTCAGGAATACTGTGAAAGGTGTTCTTTTAAAAACTCCTCTTTTTCTCATGCTGGAGGACATAACAGAATTACTAACTTCAAGACCAAAATGGATGAAATTTGTTTAAGGGTTAAAAGAAGAAATAATATTTGTTCTTATTTATTTTTAGAATGTTAAGATTTTAGATGTAACCTTTTCAGTCATTTTTTACATGATCACAGACTTCTGTTTGCTTGCTAATCTTACATGAAAGCTGAATAAAATATGAATCAGTGTTTTGGACAATAGCCTAAAGGACTTGGAAAAACCTGGGTACATGCACCAGATTTTCTCTGTGACCTTAGATTTTTTAATCTTTCCATGGCCTTTGTTCTTCACTTGTAAAATCAGGATTTGATGTGTTTCTGCTTCACACAAGTAAGGTCTGTGAAATGCCTCAATATTAAAATCTCCATGGCTGATAACCTAAGTAAACAGCAAACAGCCATTACTCTGGTAGCTGAAGCTTTAAGAAAAACACCATATGTTTTGAGACTCACAATAACACTGTGAAAAGTGGCAGGATGACAGTACTGGCTGTGTTTGCACATCTTCAGGACAGGCTCCCTGGAGAAAGCCCACGCAATCTTTCAGAGTGTCCTGAAAAAAGATCCAAGGAATGAGGAACCCCCAGATATTTAAGTATACTTGTTAATGAAGAAAAACAAAATATTACTTTAGTTCAAGGCTTTTTCTGAGAAAGAATTTAATACACTGCATTAAAAAATCTGGAAGCAATGGGGCATTTATTTTTCAGATGTTCTTGTTGGGGCTTCCCATGAAGTGAGAATTAAGATAATTATCTTGGTTTGTTTGTCTATTTTTGCACCCACACCGACATGCTGGGATCCTGAAATTAGGAAGGATCAGTATTTTTCCAACTTAGTCAATGAGAAAGGTCCTCAGGAAGAAGTACTGAGGGCTTGGAAGCTGACATGTTTGGATTACGTTTTTAAAGTGAGCATAGTACTGTTGTCTTTCTTTCATTCTTTTGTTCTTTTTTCTGGGTCACAGCTTAAAATCCATCTTCCTCTATCTTCTGCAGCTTGCCCCTGTGACCTTGCCCTCATGCCAGCTAGTGTTAAGTCTTGATGGAAACCTAGAGATTCTTGTTGCAAGCCAGAATGACTTTCCTTTGCCTCCCTGGTGAATCCTGGCTGTGTCTCCCTGCATCCTCCCTCTCTCCTCCACCCAGATAGTCATTTCCTGCTTGCCATGCCTGTTCCTCCTGAATTGTCCCATAGGCACTTCAGGAACTTTCTCTGGATGCCCATCACAGGGGATCACAGCTGTCTTTCTCTTTTCCAGCATTTCCCTAACTTGCTGCCTTAGCCATTCCAAGGCACAAGGCAGTCTGGATTCCCAGAGCTCACTCCATATCCTTCCTTATTTGGTAACACAGGATAAACTGCAAAAAGGTCCCTCCAGTAAATTACCCATCAGAAAAGCCAATAAGAAATGCTACATTTTTTGCTTCCGCACATCAGTCTAGTTTATTGAAGCCAAACAGAAAGCCAAGAAAGTGCCTAAAGCTCCCCTCCCTACTTTTTCTTTATCTTATTTTGCCATTTTCCTTAAAAAACCTAGCACATGCACTGTGATGTGGGAAATAATGTATTTTTGAGGGCAAAGTAAAGAAATGTCATTCTGAAGGCTGGGTTGGTTTCATTTTCTTTATCTACTACTCTCTAGGTAATATTGATCATAGCTTCTCAGTAACCATGGGATGCATTCATTAAAAACAAAAGGAAAGAAGGAAGGCAGGAAGCAATATTTAGTTAAACTCTTATGTATTCATTCTCTCCTAAGGCTTTCTTAATAGTCATTAATTTTCATTAAATGATACAAATATGGATAATTCTTTCAGCTAATGGGTTGTATGCATAAGAAGAGAATAAAACCGTCGCTGAAACTTTGACCAGTCTGGCTACTTGGGTAGAAACTCAGTGTATCTCAGAGCCTCTTTATCTTGTTGAATATACATGACATAATTTAGCTAAAACTAAACAAAAAACAGTGTGAACTGAAAATCCTGGGATGTCTTCAACTTTTAGTTACTCATCAGTCTCTGGGGCTCCCTGTCAATACAGTGTGAAGCTAAACAAATGCAAAACAGGAACAGGGTGACACTGCATATCAGTGTCCTAGCTGTAATTTTTCCCTAGCATGGAGACCCTTGAATAAAAGGAGACAATCAACTTGAAGCCCATGAGTGCAGCGTGGAGTCACGGAAGAACTGATATGCCCAATGTTTCACACAAATGCTTACAGCTTCCCTAATTAAAAACTAGGCTTCTCTGAGTAAGCTGCTAAGGTTTTGTGGGTTTTCTTCAGCAAATCTTCGACTTGTTAATGAATAAAGGGCATGTATCCCTTCACTTTAAACTAAATTAACATAATTATTCACTTTCTAATCTAGTAATTAATGAATATATCTAAAAAAATATGTCTAAAAAGTTCCATTAGGACTGAGATAACTTATGCAAGTGAAAGCTCTCCTTTTAAATTCAAAAAAGATATGGCAGTAGTACAGAAAGTTGAGGTCATTACAGTGGGCAAGTTCTGTGATAGTGATGAAATACCAGCACCAAAAAGCAGGTATTACCAAAACGTTAATTGCACTTGTCATTGTAATCAGGCCAATGATCCTTAATTAGGAACCAGCTTGCATGATTTAATTACAAAACTTTGTTAAGGATGTGCTGCTGGGGATATGACTACATCATCAAGACAAAGGCCTGACTCCTGTACACTGCAATTTGTTTGACAATTTTTTACTCAGAATGTGTGTATTTATATGATGCAGACGTAAAGTCTGACTAATGTAGAACTTCATAGCACTGTAGTATTAACAGTCATTAAAAAAACAAAGCACAAAATAAAAACTTAACCCTGCAAATCTTCTTGCAGATTTAGAAATGACAAACAAAACTTGAGCTGTATGAATGAGTTAGGAAGAGTGGAAATAAAGAAAAATGAGTGAGGATTAGGGAGAAGAAGGAAATTTATTCAGTTATGTTATTGGTTTGGCAACTACAAGTAAAAAAGTTTGAGTCACACCTTATCCTTCTCAGGAAAGCTGGAAATAGTGCAGGACAGTAAATACTTATTGCAGTGAACATGTGAAAATGAAGCAGTTTCTCAGAACTACAGTTTCACCTTTGTCAGTTACTGGATATATCAAGAGCCTAAATCAACACGACAACCTTTTATAGATGAGGACAAAAAACAAAACACCACATATTTGATTTTCCCTGCAAGTGGAAGGTGACTAATGACCTCATGACTCCTATTTTAGAGTTTAAGAGATGTCACTGTAATAGCTCCATTTCTATTCACCTTTGCCAACAGGGTTTGTCATCCAAAGCAGTGATCTAGGAAAAAAGTGTGGTGAATATGGATGCTCTTTTGAAGGTTCCTGTATAAAAGAGCTCAGTTGCTGAAAAGTCCATATATACCATTTCAGCATGAGCTAATAAAACTATATCAAAGTCCAGGAGTCATAAGACCTGAGGCCAAAGATGTCTTAAGCGACAGCTATTATTTCTTTGGTAGAGATGGCTTGTCTCATGACCTTGACACCTGTGCGTCATTTGAAACACTGCCCTCCTTCAGGACTGCCAGTAAATGGATTTGTTCTTATCACAAGCTGAGACATTATAATTTTCTAACAATGTATAAGTGGTGATGTCCAAGCATGGACATGTCACCACCTTTACTGCTGGTGCCTCCATGAGGTTTCAGCCTGATGTGAGAATCACTGTCTAAATAAGATTTGTGCGAAAGCACTCCATCCTATGAAATACTGTGGGAAAAAAAAATGGATGTGTGTATTTTTCTGGCACATCATCTATAACCAGGGAAGGGCAGAGGCTTCTTACCTGCCACAGAAGGTCACATCAGCAGGATTCTTTTCCAAAACAAATAATACTTTTCCAAAAATAACAGTTCACTTCCAACAAAGCAAAATATTCAGAGTTGATCCTGTGAGAAAAAAAAAATTAAAAAATAGATAGGTTCTTAATGCTTTAGAATGGGACTTAAGGTCTGCAGATAGGACCTTGTAGGTGAAAGTAAAGTAACTGTTTGTTGAGATCGTACTTTGTGTTGCTGCTTCCTGATGAGAGCTGCCTCATTCACCAAGTACCTTCTCCATGACAGCTGAATAAAATTTGGTCATCTTGCTTTATAGAGTGTGGTAAAAGTCAGTGGTTTGCTGTGACTTCCTAAGGGAAGAGCTTCAAAATCTATGTCCTTTCGCAGTACTTGCTACTCGAGAACAAACATGTACAGGGACAGTAAACTATGCCACACCTTCTTGCTTCAGCAATATATGAAATATCTTTCTGACAGCTTAGCAACTCACTAGCTGCAGAGCCAGGCTGGCCAGATCAAATTCACAGAGCCACGACTTACAATTTTTCGGTAGGCAATGTGATCCATGTACTGTGGCCAGAAGTAAAACTTTAACCTTGAAGGCAGCCCTACAAGTAATGGGAACATGAAGAAAGACCAGGCCCCACAGAAAGCAATTCTTGGTCCTTCTCACACCTGGATTTATTTTGCAAATGCTTGTACTGTCAATACAGAGTTTTGAAAAAAAAGAAGAGAGATTCACTAAAGAAAATGGTGGCCACAGCAGATCCACTTGACAAGCCACACTGTATCTCTGATGAGGGATTTACTTTGCCTTTGTAGAGTTTCCTAGAGATAGTTCTTTTGGGAAGGAGACCACAATGTTGTGGAGGATTTGAAAACTCTAGCTAGTATATTTCCATATTCTGCAACTCTGCCAGGAGGGGCTGTTTAAGACATGTTAATTTTACAACACCTGTAATGAATCCATGCCCAGTTAGCCAATGAAGCAAGCCATTTGCCATGCATTTGCTTTTGTTGACTGAAAGACAGAGGAAAGAAATACAGCAGCTCCTTGTGGAGCTTCTACAATTGTAAGTCTGCAATTACTGAGTTTCAGTCCTCTTACTGTTTTTTTAACACAAAGGAGTTATGACAATTCCATGTAATCAAAAGGGTAGAAATAAAAATTCTTCTTAGTCATACTGAAAAGTATGATTAACAGTAAGTGATGGACAGTGTCATTCTTTATTTGTCATTAGTGTTCTAATTATCAAAGGTCAAGTGAGAAAACTTTATGGATTGATTTCCACTTAAGGAACTTATTTTAAGCATGGACTGAAAGAAAAAAGGCTAAGGCTTGCTTGAAATAAAGTGTAAGTGGAGGTTTTCTGCAGCTGCATGTACATTACGAAAATATTTGTCTGTGGCTATGTTCAGTTGGGAGAAGAACCAGGGTTATCTGCAAATATTTTATAGCAGGAGGTCACAGACTGCAAGGAAAGAAAATTATTTGACTATATCAGCAACACTAAGTAGACATAGTGTATGTCCTCTGGAAAAAAAGAAAAACTAAACTAGTTTAATTGATGTTATTTTCTCCTTTAAATTTTCCTCATTACCTGGGATATTTGCAAGGAAAAGTTTTTTGTGCACTTGAAATTTGTCTGTGCCAGTTCTGAATAGCAAGACAGGCATGTAAAACCTCCTACATTTATATTTTCAGAAAGAAACTTTTTGTGAAAAAAGTACCTATTCTGTAATCATGGGCATAGCTGCAGATCTTTACTACCATCAGTAATCCTATTGAAATCTGTTCCACCATCAATGTTTGACATTGTTTGAGACAAAGTCACAGAGAATATCTTTTATTAGATCATTCGACGTTGCTAGAAAATTCTAATATGCTCTTTGATAGTTTAAGACATCTTTCTAGTTTCAGAAGGATGATCATGTATCATAGGTGCATTACAGCTGTGACAACATTACCCCTTTAACTATATTTTGCTAAGTGACTGACAGCCAGAATCTTAATAAAAAAATACATCTGAATGTCTCTGCATCACCACTACAGATTTAGCACCATGAACTTTTTTATTTAAGCAATATGTGTTTAAACAGCTTTGGAATCCACATCTGTGCCTTATTTCCCCATTATCCCTTCATGTGCAGAGCTATAAATATGCATGTATCACATAGTGAACCTGAGTTAGTAAATAACATAGATGAAAATTAACCTTAATAGAAAAAAATTGTCTTATTTTTAAATTGGCTGTGAGCCCCATCCCAGAACATCTACCACCACAACTGAGTAGATGACATGAAAATATGAATAAGTGGGAAGGAGCAAAGGTTAAGATTGTTTAAATTGACACCATTATTGAATGAATGGCTTGTGGAATTCTACTCTGGGATCAATCTACATCTTAGAGAAGCCCCCTCCCATCTGCTTAGCAGCATATGCCATCATGCTTTGAAATACAAAAAGAAGTCTCATCCAAATGAAAGCACAATGAAATTCTTGATTATTCCAGATGGATTTTTTTTAATCAGGATTAATAGCTCTGACCCTTATAATGGCTGTCCTGGAATTTTTAAGAATTCGTGAAATTGTGACTCAGGGATGGAATTTATATGTGTACATGTGGGGGAGGGGCAGGCATTAAGAAAAGTGTAGCCCCATATTATAATCTACCTATTGCAGAACTGGACCAGACCATGATGGAAAGTGGCTACTCTACAACCCCCCTTCATCCAAGTGCACCTGAATCTTGATTTCTAACGTGAAAGACAAATACTTCCCACCTTATGGTGCCTCTTAGCACCGTTCAGGGGCATTTGTTCATAGCTGACTCAAAGAAAGGTTGAATCATCATTCAGTCTTTCATAAACGAGCAAGTAATCTGCGAAAAGCTTTCACATGACTAACGAAAGTCTTGATTTCTTTATAAAAGTATCAAACATTGTAAAGTACAAAATAGATGTAGAATTATTTGATGAAATAAGAAATTATGGTTTTGATATCGCAATAAAATTATTCATTAAGAACAGCTTTATTTTCTGAACAGAGCAGTGGAAAAAGCCAAAAGTCATATAGACAAAGATCCATTTTATAAATAGTGAGCAGTAACAGTAAAAAAATACACATGTATGTGCACACAGAACCCTCACAGATGGAAAAATATATGTCAGTCATATGTCAACTATGAGTTGTTTCTAAGTAAGGGACATTCCTTTGTTGTTATAAATCAGTGCAGCTTTGCTGATTTTGTGAACTGCACTGATTTAAGCTACACCAAATATCCAGCCTTCTGACAGTTTCTCTGAAGTTATTCCTGGCACTCAAATGACTCGCTAAAGTTCAAATGAAGACACATTCTGTGTCCTTATGTCAAGAGCTACCCTATATAGAGTATTATGAATAAAGTGGCGTCTAATAGAAAATAATAATTTATTTGAATAATGTCCCCTTTACTCAGCTAGAGGTACAGGTTGTTTTCTGACAATTTAGTTTTAACTGCTTGTCCTGATCTAAACTAAGAGTGAGTGACTTCCAATCTGCCAAGCTAAGAAGCGTCTTAGATACTATACAACTATTTCCTGTGTTTTCACAAGATATGATTAAACCTCCCCTACTCAATCAGTTATTTGTGTTCCTGACTTTTATCTGCCTTAGCTCAGTGATATTTTAAAATCTTTTAATTTGTGGATTTGAAAAGAAAGAAAGGCAAGGAAAAAAAAAAGAAAAAAGATCTCAGTCCCAGATTCCACAGAACCCTTTGGAAATTTTTCACAAACATTTTGTTGTATAACATCAATGAATTTCATTTTCTATTACTGTCTTTCTTCAATAATTTAAAATAGTCATTCAGGAGTTTCAGACTACTGATTAAAAATCATGCTGCTGCTTTCTTAGGGTCCCAGTATCACGTAGTTGAGTTCAAATATAATCATTGAAAAAAACAGGGGAGTTGTGAGCACTCAATTCATACTAAATGTTGTTTTTCAAGCAGATGTACCAGATGTCGCTTGGCTTAGCAAAGCTCTTTCAATAGCTGTGTGTTCCTTGTCATCACGTGCACCCTTTCAAAAATTAGAGGATCATCAATATCACTTATATTTTAAATACCTGCTGCCTAATCTTTAACCATCAAATCAAAGTTTCCTTTGAACAAAAAACTGTGCTGTCAGTCTTTCACAAGGCAATATGCATTTGAATGCTCTAACAACTGATGCTCTTATGTTTGAAAGAGAAAAAAATGAGAGCCTGTGGAGTAAGATATCCAAAGTCATATGTCATGTATGAATGACCGCAGTGAGTCCAAAGCTGTATTCAGTATGCAATGCAGTAACAAGCAATCAGTTCCCCATGTCTACAAAATGCTGATTAATTAAGAATTAAGCCATTCACAGCTCCCAAAATTTAGCTGCTTTCTTCTCACCTGTTACAACAGGTTAACCATCTATTCGCATGCAACAACATTTCAAATTATCAAATTTAAAAGGTAATTTTTGGCACAAATATTTAGTTTCTAAGTATCAGCACAGAAAGATAAGCATTCAAGAAATAAGAGGTAATGTCCTGGAGGACGTATACAAAGGTTGGCTAAATATTAGTCTTGGCCCACAGGCCTTAAGGTAAAGTCCAAATTTAGACTTTGAACCATGATTTTCAGGGATAATCATAGAGAAGAAGGAAAAAATACACAGCACTATCTGTTGCACAACACCTAAGTATACTCATGGGTTTTGACTTAGTTTGTGCCCAATTTTATTAACTGACACAAACAAAAATAAGAACAAAAGTACACAACGTTTTGTGAGCTTTCTGTTTCCCATGCAATTCTATTCCTATAATTTTATTGGTCATTGTAATAGAATTCAGGCTCCTTGACACCAAACTGCTCCGGGATATTGAGCAAAGAAGTATTTCAGATTATCCTGTGCTATCATATTAGTCTAAAGTTAAGATGCTAATGAATGAGCAAAGTAGAACCTATTACTGGTGGGGGAAATAACTAAAACCATGCAGGACAGCACAGTAACATCTCCTACTGTAGTAGAGCTCTCACTAGTTGATCTCTTGGGAGGACTTGTGATGAATCTCTCAGATTTGCTATCTGAAGAAAATAGTCTATGCGCTTGCCTAATTAATCTACTTTTCCACTCCTGAAATCATATTCTCCCCCTTATTCATCACCTAGATCATTGTACTGGTCTCCTGGAATAAAAATAAGATCCACAATAGGCTGTGAATATTATGCCCATCTCTGCTTAATTTATTTATTTTTCCAAAAGATTCCAAAAAGAATCTGATTAGTTTTGTGCCAAATTTTCCTCAAAAATTATGCAAATTTGGGTGGGGTAGGTGTTTGGAATGACGGTGTTTGTCTTTCCAAGTCAGCTTTATGTGTGATGGACCCCGGCTTCCCTGGGGATGATGAACACTCACCTGCCCATGGAAAGTAGTGAACTAATTCCATGTCCTGCTTTGCCTGTGCATGTGGCTTTTGCTTTACCCATGAAACTCTACCTTAATCCTCAAGTTTTCATACTTTTACCTTTCTGATTCTCTAGCCTATCCCACTGGGAGGAAGTGAGTTAGTGACTGTGCGGAGCTTAGCTGCTGGCTGAGGTTAAACCATGCCTGTAAGCAACAGAGGGCTGTCTGGTTAATTTAACACAGGACATAAGCACAGAAATGTGTATGTCTCTGGTGAAAAGCCTGGGTCATAAAGTTGATTAACAGTACAAAACTATTTTTTGTCTCAGAAATTCTGTAATCACCGTGGTTTCAACATGTGCAAAAATACTTCCAATTTTATTAAATGACAGCTCCTATCTGTGCTTTAGGGGAAAAATTACTATAGTGTGTCAGAGAAGTCTACAGTCCTTCCTAATAAAATCTTTAAAATAAAAAATTACCTACAAATTCTGATTTAAATCACCAGTAGATCAAGAAAACTCAGAGATGTAGTTTACCCTCTCGTCTTGTGGTTACCTGTTCTTGATTTTGTCACTTTTGATCACTCAGCAGCGCATGAACCTCCTTTGGTGAGCTGAGTAATTGACTGAGACTAACTAATGGCCATTATACTCCATTAATAATTAGTGCATTTCAAATAACAATCTATAAGTCCTAGGGACATATTTGTAATAAGATGTGGGTGTCAATAGGCTGTCTTCTAGTGAAAGATATAAGAATGATTTGGTCTTAGAATGATTTAAATATTGTTCTGTTCTTCTACACACTTTTCACCATGATTATATCCTCTGGGTGAATCTAATCAGACAGCTGCAGACAATATATAGTCTATTAACAAAAAACTATGAAGAAATTATTTTAAATGGGAAATACCTTTTTATTTACCTTTAATTTTGTTTTTTGTTTCGGTGGGGGTTTTTTGTTTTTTTTTTTTTAATTGTGTGGCTGCAGGATAAAATTTTGAAAAACTTGAAAACCATTCACCAACCTGTCTGAGACTGGTGAAATGGTAGACACAAGGTCTGGCTTAACTACAGCTAGTCGAGGATTTAAAAAATTTAATTTTGGGGGGAAGTCTGTCAGAAAGTGCTCCATGTATGTTTTTAGATTTGTTTCAACCATTTATGTTGTGAAGACAGAGTAGAATTTTTGGAAACCTCGCTGATTTCTTGTAAGCTTCCCTAAAATATAGTTGCATATTCAGATTAGAGTTTCCAGGCCAATTTGCCACGCAGCCTGTTTCTGAAGCTACACAGACTTTTTACAACAAAGTTAGTCCTTCTCTAGGAACAAATAATTAAGTTACATCCTCTCCAAGAGCCTTGATTGCGTGACCTAATAATCTCAGCAATATCAAATTGGCCTGGAGTACAGGAACTAGGATTTGTTAATTCCTGTCGTTTTTAATCAGTCTTCTTATTGAATTATCGCTTTGGTTTTGTTCAAAGCAGCCAAACAGCAGTTGTTAGTCTTTCTTCATTTATTCCAGCCTCTGGAAAATGGAGTTAAGAATGGGTTTTCATTCAGCAAATGGCTTTTACAGATGCATTAGCAATACAAAATCTATACTTAAAAGCTGAGACTCTAGCCATATGATACTCAATGAATTTTAAAAATACTGACATGGTACTGATTTGTAGATTAGTACTTGTGAGTGGCTCAAACACAATCTTTGTGGTTCAATAAAACCCTTAAATTGCCCACTTGCAGAGGATAGACACTAGATATTAAAAGAAAATAATGTTTATAATTCTTAGATATGTCTCTTGGAAGTTTGCTGTCCTGTAGGATTTATTTAACAAAGAAAAAAGGATGCTTGCATGTGTTCTTTCAAAATCAAGGAGTTGTGCTTTCATAATTAAGCACTTTCAAGTATGTCAAAGATTATATTCTTGAAAAGTTATAAATTCCAACTTACCACTTCAAAATAAAAATTTAATTTGGCCAGACCATGTTTTTGAACAATTGAATAAAGTACTGCTCCTTAGAAAAAGGTTTAAAACAAAAGTAAATTAAGCACAGAAATGGAGCTGATTGTCACTGTTTGCTTTATGGGTAAAAATCAAGGACAGCACCAACAAAAGACACATTGTGGTTGGGGTCTACAAAATGTCACCTAACCAAGGGGGTCTGTTGACAAAGCTTCTGGCTTCAGCCACAGGAAGTGTTGTGCTCAGAAGCTTTCATCCTGATGGGGGATTTCAGCCACCTGGGTGCCTGCTGGGAAAGCAATACAATAGTCTTGAAACAATCCAGGAACATCCTGGGGTGTGTAGAGGAAAACTTCCTGGTCCAGATGTTAGAAAACCAACCAGAAGCGAAGCATTTCTACACCTGGTTCTCACAAATGCAGATGAGATCACTAAAGAGGTTAAGATTGGAGGCATCCTGGGCTGTAGTGATCATGCCCTGGTGGAGTTTGTGATCTGAAATGGAGTGGGTCTGTCATGGAGCAAAGTCAGGACCCTGAACCTTAAAAGAGAAAACTTTCAGCATTTTAAATAATTAGTGTATGAGATCCTTGGGTAACTGTCCTTAAGGACAGCATAACTGACCAAAGCTGGCTACTCTTTTAGGAGTTTTCTGATGTTGTTGCCAAGCACCTCTCCATCATATTTGAAAAGTCAGCATACTCAGGTGAAGTCCTGTGTGACTGGAACAAAAGAAACATTGTTCCTGTTTTAGAAAGGGTAGAAAGGAAGATCCAGAGAACTACAAAGAGGCAGAGCCTCAACTTTGTGCTTCAGAATATCACAGAGTAGACCCTCATGGAAGCAATGTTAAGGCCCATGCAAAACAAGGAGGTGATCTGAGACCATCAGCATTGCTTAACTAAGGGAAGATCATGTCTGACCAATCTGGTGGCCTCCTAGGATGGAGTGACAGCAGCAGTCAATAGGGGAACACTGACAAATGTCACCTACCTAGACTACTGTAAGCCTTCAACCTGGTCACATTTGACAGCCTTATTTCTAAAACAGTCACGGATTTGAAGGGTGGGCTATTTGATAGATAAGGAATTGGTCAGATGGACCCAATCAAAGGGTTTTGGCCAATGGCTCTATGCCCAGGTGGAGACTGATGACAAGTGTTGCTTCTCAGGGCTCTGGCTTGAGACCGACACTCTTTAACATCATCATTAATGACACAGACAGAGGGATGGAGTGCACTCACAGCAAGTTTGAAGATGATGCAAAGATGAGTGATGCAGTTGACACAATGTAAGGACAGGATACCATCCAGAGGGACCTGGACAAAAAGGACCTGAACTTGAGAAGTGGACCATGAAAAATTAATGAGATAGATATGTTAAATAACAAATCCCATAATATCAAAAGAAAAGAGAGTACAAATAAGAGAAAATTTGTGTGTGAATGTTTTATGGTGATTTGAAAAAAAAGGCATGTTTGACTACCTGGATGCGGAATACTTTCATAAGTATAAAGACTTATTTTGAATTCCCTTGGCCTATGTATTTCTTTAGTTCTTAAATCTTCATTCATGATTGTTCTAAAATAATACCTGAAAGAGTAGGCGTGGCTGGCATGTTTCCAAAATTGACTCCATAGAATTAAAAAGTTTTTTGGACTACGCTATGCAACATTGTTGTAAAAGGAACAGAAATCCATCTATGGTGACTCACAGTCACTTGATTGTTTAAGCGTTTGTTTTTTTTTTTTTTCACTAAAAAACAAGCTAAAAACATGTCAATGATTACAATATACCTTTCCAATATGAAATGAGGAAAAAAAGCAAAGTATTCAAAGATAATTACCCTACAAGAGCAATGTTAAAATTATCCTGTCACATCCCCATCTTTTTGTCATAGCATTAGCTGACTTTATTAAGACCTTTACAGGATCTGCTTTTAGAATCCAGTTAGCATTGAACATAGCTTCTAAAAGAGACATTTTGTAGTTGTCTTTGTGGGCAATAAATAATTAAAATAAAAAATCCCAAACCAAACCCAACCCACAACACAAAAAAAAATTGTTTTCTTGGGAGGAAAACATGGGATTCCTCAGATTTTTGATTTTACCTCTCACACTGGTTTGCCCCTTTTGTCTTCAGTCACCTATCTGCTCTGTCAATACCCTTCCTTTGTAGTACTCAAACACTCCTTATTCCCAAATTGGTTTATTTATATAGTACCTTCCAATTACATATCTACTTCTGTCAATGTCTCACTTGGACCCTCTTTATCTACCATGAAATCTCGTAGGCTTTAAATCTCTTGGCCTCCGACACACTGTTCTTTTTAGATTAAGTTATCAAGATTCTATATCCTCTAAAATTATCACAGTGTAACAGGTCAGTCCTCAGTTCTGATAATGAGATTCTCTCTTCTCTCTAGGAGAATTGCAAGAAAAAGTAAGTATCACCTATCCTGGTGGAGTAAGCAATCAAATTGCCCTCGTGGCCAAAGCTCCCTGACCCTGATAATCTTCTTTCATGCTACTTGCTGCTTGCTTATCTACTTCTGCCCACTCGGGCATCTAACTCTACAATTCACAGCAAGAGGCTGGGAAAATGCTCGCTCTGCTTGTCATGTCCCCCTCGGAGGAACGGGGCTGGTGTGCTTCTCATTTGGGTGGTATTTACGAAGGTAGACCAGCCTGCTACAACCCCAGTTATTAGACATTAGCCGCAAAGGTGGCTGGCTTAATTAGGCAGTCCACCAAGGTGTAGGTTTCTCACCTGAATGTCAATATCATACATAGATTTAGAGGTGAATAATTGAATCAGGGTGCATCAATTATCTCTGATATTTTCCTAGCTGGAATATATATATGAATGCATGTATTCACGTAGGACTTTCAGCTGCTCTGACACAGCTACATGATTGACTTGTGGAATGAGTCCTTTCTCAAACATATGAACTAAATGTCTTTTACTTTGAATTCTAAAACCCCAATCAAATCTCTGCAGTATTTTCCTAGATTTTTTAAATACATATTGAAAAGCTCTGCTTAAAACAGTAAAAATGTCTCTCCTTGGAAGTACACTAATTATTATGGGCAATATTAGGAAAGGGTTTACCATCAGGTTTAAATGAGCAACTGATTGACACTGGAATATATTGAATTGTTCTGAAAGCATAATTAGAGAAAGCTCATTCTCATAGCTATAAGCGTTATTTTTAAACCTCCTAAATATAGATCAGAAGTCAAATGAAAATATCTTCAAATGTTCGTGATCATCCATGCAAATCTGAAACGTATTTGGGAATTCTTGGTCAGGACATCTTAAATATCATTGCCACGGGACTTTAGAATCATAGTACAGATGTAATGTTGCTCCAGGAAACACCTGAGTGACATTTAGCAGTTAATGTTTCCCTGGACTTCTCTGCAAAGATTAGAGAAGAAACAGTTTTCGATTCTGAGTCAATGTTATCACACCCAGACTGATACAACACAAAACAGAGAATATTATCGCAATGGCCCACAGGTGAAGTACATTTCTGTAAGAGAAATTTTTGCACATCTCCTGAAGTGCATTTATTAGAAAGGTTATAGGGTCCTTCCTGCTTGCTAAGGATTTATTTTTGAGATATCCATGAACAGTTCAGGTTTATCCCAGAGGGAAATATGATATTTTAGAAATATAAAATATATGCATACACTAGAAGTGGCATAATTTCAAAGTGAACCTTAAGGAAATCAAGGCTCATTTGTTGAAGAAAGGACATAAGAGAAAAAAAAAAAAAAAAAGAAAAACCCCACCAAAGCACAGAAAAAGCCCTATAAACAAAGCAGCATTGATATGCTTTTTAATATTTTATAATGTTTCTAATACTTTTGAATAAAATGTAAGGAGAAACAGCTGCATAAAACATGTGTGCTATGAAGATGTTAATTAAGACTGGTTTTACAGGTTCACTACCTAGCAAGAGATGCAAGTTGCAAACAGGAATACAGAAGCTAAGGAGATCTGTAGAAGATCTGTTAGGACAAGGCTGTCCATAGTGGCTAGATCATTGAGACAGAAAGTGTTTGAGTTTCATTGCTTTCTCTAATTTGTGGGGTTCATTTATCAGACAGCATGTCCCAGTCTTGGAACATGTATCCCACTTGTGAGATGCATATCTTGGTCACATCCCTCATGAACAGCAAGAAGCCTTCTCTTATTACTCTGTGCATATATTGCTTACCTTGAAAGGCAACTTGAATAGAGAGGAAGGTAGGAAGCTAGTTGTGTTGGTGTTTTTTAAGGGTGAAGGAAGGTGAGAGATGCCTAGCAGAGTTACTTAGTTACCCTGAAAAGCTGACTATCTGTAAGATCTCTGAAAAAAAATCCCATATTCACTAATTCTTGTTCAGATACATGTAGTTAATCTGCTCTGGCAAGTATTCACAATCCCTTTTGTTTGCTTTCTGTGAATATTCAGGAGAATAATGTTTGATGAAAGAGATAGTGTTCCAAACTCTTTTGCAAATATGTATTTATGAGAGAAGCATTTGCATGGGGATCTTGAAAGCTGAGATTTTTCACATGACAATAGAGTTAACCCCTGTGTTTCCTAATCCTGCAGAAAATGGAAATAAACCGTTCCACCACTCTGTTTAGCTGTACTTTCCTCCTTAGTACGTTATGTTAATAATCTTAAAAACAGTAACTTCCACAAGACTATTTGCATTAGTAAAATTATCTCAAAAGATGTAAGTTTCAGGAAGGGGCAACCTATTAACAAGTCAGGATTGTGATAATTTATCTGTGCTAATATATTTAGAACTCAATTTATTTACCCAGATATAGGTATCTGGTAATGTGATGACCTGCATTGTTGTATTTTGAATGATTTTATGAATAAGTAATCACAGATGTTTCATCTGAGATTTTGAATTTTATGGTCACATGATGTGTGATATTCATAACTAAAATTATTGGCCTTTAATATTTGTTGAGAGTATGATACAGTCAGCAATGGTTTTATTGAGGAAATTGAGACAATGGCAGGGAATAAAACAGGATCTTATAAGTCTAAAATTAAGTCTATTTTTCATAGGAAAAGCACTTAAAATAAATTTAATATGTATTATTTTATTATGGTATCTTTATTGCATTATGGTATTTTTTATAACATGCAAAAATGTTACTAACATATCAAATGCAAAATTTGCATAGATTACAAAAATATATTTTCATAACTCCTAATCTGAAGGATTATGGATGACCAGCTATACAGATACTTCTCTGTCCCCTAGGAATCAGAAGGGGATACAGTAACAGCTGTGAATGATGTACTAAATTTGATTTAGCAGGAACGTTCATTTGATTTAGCAACATGTTCACATGCTTATGTGCACACAGTATACAGAAAATCCCAGGTCTCAGTGTTCCTAGTACAGGCTAAAATGATCCAAGTTATATCCCATTTTAATAAACTGAGGTATTAAAGCAAGTTATCAAAGTATTGGGAATCAATGACTGGTAAAAACTCTTCAATTATATCCCCAATTCTCAAACAATGCCTATCCATTCTTCCTCAAAAATACCAGTTTTAGAAAATGTGTACTCCAATAAACTAGAAGGGAAAGAATTTGTGTTTAAAATCTATACCAAATGAGAATGATATTCCATAGTCTTTCCTTTCTATGTGCATTATCCACATGTATCTGTTAACTCCAATCGCTGCAAATTTTGTCTTCTGTACCAGTAATTTAAGGACTATACACACGACATTCAACAATTCCACTGGGGAATAGTAAGGGAAGTAATTTCATTGCTTAGAAATTCCAGAAAATCACAAGTAAAATATAATCTAACATTACTGACCTTTTTATTCACTAGAGTTATCAACTTTTTTTTTTTTTTTGACAGACAGAAATACAAAGAAATTGACAACACTGTCTGAAATCTGAGGAAATTCATATAGATAAGGGGCAAAAATCTGACACACAGAATTACCATCTAACTGATATTCTTAGACACTTATCATTCAGTTGTCACCTCCCCAAATGGTCAAGGTTGGAATGGACCTCTGGAAGTCACCCAGTCCAAGCCCTCTGCTCAAACAGGACCATCTAGAGCATGTTTCTCGCTTTTAGTCCATTCTTCTTCTCCAAGGATTGAGACTTCACAACTGCCCTCAGCAACCTAAGACAATACCCTGTCACCCTTATGTTGATGAAGTATTTTCTGATGTTCAGAGGAAAGATCCTTCTCTCAGTTTGTGGCCACTGTCTCTGGTCCTGTCAGTGGGCACTGCTGAAAAGAACCTGGCTCTGTCTTTGCCCTCTCTCCTCGTGTTTTGGTATAAATTGTTAAGATCCCCATGAGCATTCTCTTCTGTATGCTAAGCAGGCTATTTCTGTACAAAATCAAAAAGGATTTTATTTAATGTTTTCAGTCATAATAATTATTAAAGATGCTTGTATAAATGTGCTAGTCCAATTTTAATCAATAACTGGGACATTGTATAATAAAATTTGCATTGCTCATTTCAACATTGAGATTTAAAATAAACCTAAATCATAATGTTACCACTGAGAAGAATTAATTTTCTAAAGGTAATAAACCAAAATGATGTCTTTCACCTTCAAGTGGAAAACAAACAAAATAAAAATTCAAAGTCATGCTTATAATCAATCACTAAAATATTGAGAGGAGAAAAGGTGTGCATATTATGACACCAATCAAGGCAATATTTTTTTAAAAAGGTGGTCAGAATGGAGGAATGGGCATCCTGGGTTAAATTTTAAAATGGTCTCCTGAGGCAGACAGCAGAGAAATCAAATAATATAGAAAGAGAAGGATTGATATGTTTTGAAAAACTCTTTATGGAGAAATGGGCTCTGAAATGAGCTGCTTTCAAAACATAATAAAAACACAAAAGAACAACAGCAAAAACACACACACACACACAAGAGTAAATGGAGAGAGCCAAAGATAAGAGGCCTGAAGGGAAAAGTAACACTTTCCTAATTGAGGTTCCATCTTAGTATAGTCTGTGAAAAGGAACAGTGAACCATATTCAACACTGTAATAAAAACTTTTCAATGTAGTCAAAATGATTAATAGACAGGACACACAACTGGAATCAAGACATACTGTCTCCATTCCTGTTTTTCAGACATTCAGTGTGTGTTTTGACCACAAGAACTGTATAAATGCATCAGTAATATTTTTATTAGTACCACTACTTTTGCATAATTTGCTGTATATATTACTCATTTTACAAATTAAGTTGAACTGTAAGTCCAAGCTAGGGTCTTCACAGCACTCAATGGCAGGAGGATAAGAGACAGCACACACAAACTGGGAAAAAAACAGGCTTTGACTTGGTATGAGGAAAATGTTATGCACCATGAGGACTGTCAGGCACTGGAACATGTTGACAAGAGAAGTTGTCAATGTCCAGTCTTTGATGTTCTCAAGGTCAAGCAGGAAAAAGCTCTGAGCAACCTACTCTGTTCTCATATTTGACTCCACCACTTGCAGTAGTTAATGAGACCAAAGACATTCCAAACTTCTTTCTAACCTGAATTATTCCCTAATCCTATGGCTCTACCTAAAACAGAGGTGAAATTTTACACTGGAGCAGTATGAACTGATACACACTTTCTCTCAAAAAGGTTTGCAAACTTGGGTTGTAGGATTGTGTTTGGTCATTTTTCCACATATGAAAGTGAGGCTTATGCTTCTTACAACGTCATGTCTAGACAAACCCTTTATACCTCCATTTTGTGTCCAAAATACAGAGTATTTTACAAGGGCATTGTGAGGATACAGTTTTTATTATATGTGAGAAGTTAAATTTAGGTAGTTATGAAAAGCTCATAGTCATAAATTAAATTAAACAAATCACATTTAAATTTAAAATTATCTGAGAAAAAGCAGGAAACTCCATTTAGTTCAGCAGGATAAGCCTAGTCAGGAAAATGGGAAGCTAAACGTGACTTCACTTTGATTTTGGAAGAAAGTTAGTAGCTTGAAAGAAAATCACTACTATCCTAGCTAGCATAAAGCATCAGAAAAGAGTCTGGTAATTTAAATGAGCCCAAAAAAGCCCAGAGCAGAGAATAGCTTAGAGCTGAGCTGCGTTTCTATTTTACTTGTGTAGGCACCCTTTTAGTCTTTGGCATATAATACTGGAGAAAGTTCAGGGTGTGGCAGGATGAAAAGGTTGTTCTGGGGATCTCTTGCTCCCTCTCTGAATCGAGTTTCATTCAAAATGGTTTAGTTTTTATCAGAGACTTCTCTCAGGAAAGCTATCCTGAGCCAGTAAGAGGAGTCCCTCTGATAGTCCATACCAACTGGCATCCCATGAGGGAAGCCGCAGCTGCAGGCCCTCTGAAAGGAATATTATCAGACCCAGAAAATGTGCTCCATTCCTTGCACTGTACTTGACATGCATGTGTGAGACTTTTCCATGCTGCTCTCTTGGGGCCAACCTGCAAAGAGTCTGTTTAGACAGGCTAATAGCAAGTTCTGACTATTCATCTGTATGCAAAATATTCCAGACTTCCCAGCTTTTAATGTTCTTCCATATTTCTTTTCCTCTAAGGAATAAGAGATTTGAAGACCATCTCTTTAATTTTAGCCATCCAGAAGCTAGGCTGGTTAGGAAAGACGGAGATGCCCTCTGAAAGTGTTTTTTATTTCCAGTGATAATAGATAAAGCCTTGATGCCTATCTTACAGTTGGGAAAAAGGAAGTGATCTGAATCTCACACAAAATAGCTGCCCATAATGGTCTAGAAATATTGTGGTGAACCTGGTAACTGAGTGTAGATCATGTAGGTTCTTATCCAGTGCTTCAGTCACAAGACTATGTTTTGTTGACTGCATGTAATTCAGGGAATAGAAAAGAAAAAAAAAAAAAAAAAGGAAAAAAAAAAAAGCAGCCTGTTCCTACTATCATTATCCTGTCTTTTGGAAAGGATAGGCTAGTCTTTCCCAAAAGTGGGAGTTGACTAGCTGGTGCCTGGTGACTTCTCAGATAATTATTCTTAGAGAAATAAAACTATAATATATATTTTTTAAAATCTTTAAGATAATAAGATCTATCTAAAATGTGTGTGGGAAAGAAGCACTACAGATCACTCTCTCTGGCTCTGCACAAAACGTACTGATCTATAGATTCCTCTTTTACAATAGCTACCTTATTTATAACTTGAGATTTCTTTCTGCTACAGTGGTTCTTATAATAAGCTCCCCTAGTGACTTTTGAAACATGGGAAAAATCTAACACATTTGTCCAACTGTTCAAAAAAATTAACAATGCCAGTGCTGAATTTAGTTAATATAGTAGCTAAGGCTGAAGTGCATGTCCAAAAAACATTTGTATGTAATAAGTTTGTGCTCCTGATCCAATGCCAATTTAGGAGGAAAGACAGAGACAAACAAAGGTGGCATCCTGTGGTACTGAATCAACTTTCTTTACCAAGGTCTATTCACAGTTATTTATTTATTTTTACATTTTATTTTCCCTGCTCATTATGGAGGTTTTGTGTTAAGCTCTATAGCTGCAGGGGATATGCTGACACCAACTTGATCATGAAATTCTGTAGCTGAGAAACTTTGTATTTGACATATGAGTAGAGATATTGCACTAAGGGACTTAATTTATGCTGCTCAGATATTCTGTGTAATCTTCAGCAGCTAATGCTTTATCAGTTACTGCAAAACGAATGAAATTGGAAGCAAAAAAATGTTACTTAGGCATGTAGACTGCCACCCACAGGAAAAATTAATTAATCCTCAGAGTGAAGTTGCAATATACTGGTAAAATTAAAGCTATTCTTGCCAGGAAGAGACTAGATGAGTACTGCTTCTGTCCTAGTTGAAGCACCTGCTCCAAGACAAATATGAAGAATTTGAGGGAAAGACAAGGAGGGAAGATTAATTTAGGTAGCCACTGGAGAAAGGACAGCCTATATATCCCACAAAACAGATCAATTTTCTGTCAAGTATTAAGAATTCTGTCTCCAAATGTATCAAGTCCAAGCAGTGCAGTGCAGATAAGGGACAAAGGCAGCAGTGGGTGGTTTCAGTCTCTGCAAAACCTGGGAGCAGGGAACCAGTCCATCATGAAATCTTTATATTCAGGACTCTTGAGCTTTCCTGCATTATTCTAGGTCCTCTGATCTATTTGCTACAAAGAATTTATAAGGTGTGGAACATTTCCCAGCATCTTGTATGTGCAGTAAAAATGAAAGCAGTATTTCACTGAACTTCTCCACTAAGGTCTTACCATTCATGAGTTCCCCTTTTAAAACTCTTGTCATCAAACAATCCAACCCATTCCCTAGCTGGCTGATTTTGATGTATTTTAATAACTTTTCATTATCAGTTTGAGCATCCTTTGCAAGATGCTCTTCAAATTCTTTTTTAGCTCTTTTAATTTCCTGCTTCTATTTGACCTGTTATGTATTATGGATTTTTCTGCTCTCCTCAGCTGAAAAAGCTTTCCAATTTTTAAATGCCAGCATCTTCTGTATGAAAGTCTCTTTAACTATTTTATTGATCAATGCAGGGGTTTTAGCTGGACAGATTTTTTTGGTTTTTTTGGTTGGTTTTTGTTTTGTTTGTGTACTTAGTCTTATCTTCTAATGTATTTTAAACTCAAGATTTATTCCTTCTTGGATTTATCCTTTTAGATTTTTGCTTTTCTCCTTTTTCCTAACTTTTTCATTTCTAAGTGTTTCTCTTTGTTACAACTGCATGCTACATTTGTTTAATCTATTCTTTCCCACTACAATGGAAAATCTACTTGAACTGTATCTGATACAATAGTCTGGCATTATCGGTAAAACCACTTGGGCTAGACCTACTGCGAGGTCGAGACCAAAAGAGAGGCAAAGAGAGAGGAGGGGAGAGGAGGGGAGAGGAGGAGAAAGGAGTAGACAGGAGGTCTTTCATGGACAGCTCTTGTGAATGGCCTTGTCTTCACAAATTTTGTGCTGTTTACCCAACAAGCTCAACGACATAAACAGTTACAGAAAGGTTTAACTGAAGAAGAATTATGGGGCATAATCGAGAGCGATATTTTTCCATTTGTTACTAATAATTATTTTTTACTTACATAGCTTATATATCCAGTCAAGGGAAACAAAATTACCATCCGACTTAGACAAGCTGTATGATATATGATCAGCCTTCAGTAGTCAATTCAAGCAGTTCAGATGCTTAAAAATTTTCACAGTAACATCTGAATGATTATGAATAACTAGGAGATAGATAAAGATAGACTTTAATTCAGAATGGTGATTATTTCTAATTAATTCTAGTGTTAGTGCCTTCTTGACTCCATGGTAGCATATCCAGCTCTGTCAGAGCACATCACACTGCACCTGAAAAAAATACAAATAGCCTGACACATAACAAGATTGAGGATATATTATTTCCCTAATATATTAATTTCTTATATATATGTAGGTGATTTGTAGTCATATGGGATGTTCAATTGTAAGTATTAGAATAATATTTTTGATAGTATTTAATCTTTAGTTTACCATACAGAAGAGAATTATAACAGAGACAGAGAGAAAATAATCTTCAAAAAAACACAAAACAACTCCTTTATTAAAGAAAGATTACCTCAAAGACAAAAATTAATGAAATATGTAATTAAATTAAACTACTTTGAGGGAAGAGGCAAAAGGAAAAAAGTCTGAGAGAAAATTATTTTTATTATATGATGGATTTCAGTAAATGTGTTCCCCACCTGGCTTTAGATTTCTTATTGTTTTGTTGCAACTATTTTAGAGAATTAGGATAAATATACAATTTTAACAGGTTAAAGCCGGATATAATTCTATTCCTCATAAAAGTACAACTCTCTAGTTTCTGTTACTATCCTTTGTTTTCATGGAAAATATGAGAAAGAAAATTCTTTACATTTTCATATAATCATTACCAAAACCAAAAAAAGACTTACAATATTAAATTCCTGCCCATATATTTGGTGTACTTTACAGCTGTTTAAAAACCCCTGCTCTCGTAAGGTAAGGGAATCCTATCTTTCAAGGGTCCATCATTACAAGGCTCAGGAGAGGTGGTATAACCTCAGTCCAAATGAAAGGAAAGGACTACAGGGCCACAAATTTGTAGCTTCCTCACTGACAAAAAAAAAAGGGGTTATGGATTGGACGAGACTGTGGTTGAGGCTGAAGAGAAGCAACAAGCAATACTACAGTTTTGTCTCCTTTTACTGCCAAACTTCAGATCTGACTTTCTCAGAGAAGAATTCCTGGCAGAGTCAGATTGACCAGCCAAGTTGATGTTGGCTTTTTTGTTTCTATAGGGCAGTGGAGGTTTTCAGGTGACTTGCAGAAACTGCCTTTGTAATGCGGCCATTCATAGTGGTTTATCAGCTATCACAGCAATAAATAACACAGCACGACTTAAGGAAAATGTCACCTGACTCCTACGTTGACTTTGTCAAAGAGTAGAAGCATGCAGGTGGTCAGTTAGGGGTGATTTACCATGTCTCAAATGAAGAGAAATCACTTCTCCAAATATGCTAACTCAAAAATTGGAATAGTATGAGATTACCGGGAATGTATGATGTGAACTTAGTGTGCCATCATATGGTAGGATAAGAGCCAGTTCTGGACCAGAAATCAAATGTTTGCTCTAATGTGGCATGGTACACAATTCCTGAAAGGCAATGGATATTAGTTTAATAAACTTAACTATTGTTTCTCAAGAGCTTCCAGAGTGCTCAGTTAAACCTTTATGAGACTGAACTCATATCCATCTCCATCTTACAAACAGATTTACTTATGTAGCTTTGTTAATGCTGCATAAGTTGGTGGTAGAGCAAGGAATTGAATCCTGATTACCAAAAGCAGCAGGCATGCTAGTGCTGGATCATCAGTCCCCCCACTATTGATATTCATTAGTGCCACCACTGCTCACACTGCAATTTGCTTTGCAATACTGATAGTTCCCTTGGAAAAATGGAAATCATGCAGGTGCTCATCAGTGTAAGAACAGGTGGTAGAAGCCTGCTTTTAAAATATGATCAAATGCTGTAATTTAGAGATGGAAGACACATTGTTCCTGAATTTAGCTCAGAACAAAGCCGAAGAAACAGCTAAGAATGTCCAACATGGCTGGTTTTTTTTCCTGTTTGGTCACCTTGGTTATTTGATTCTTTTGCTATCAGTGCTGTTGCTTTATTCCTTGGCAAATTTGGAATTTTTCTTTACCGTACAAAAGCTATATTATCCCTTATCTCCTCTTCTTCAACCTGATAATATCAGTACCGAATCCCTAATAAGAGTGTTAATAGCTTAATGCTCTATAAAAGAGTGGATATTGCTCACATTCTCACATATCCTGTTGCCTAAAGCTTTTAATGCTCTATTCACCTGTGTTTCCAAAACTTCTCCTTAAGGTTTTACCTCTACTGAGGGATAGTTTATTCATAATCATGTCAAATACCTTCCCTCAGGAAAAAAGAAGTACACTAGTCTATTTTCTCTGGACTTTATTTTAGTTTAGAAGATTGGCAACTTGCATCTATTAAAATGTGTCCTGATAGAAAGCAGTTTATCTTTCAGGAGAAATTGTAGGTTGGTAATCAGACAATCAGTGTTCTTCTGCATATCCTTGCAGCAGACTTGGCATGTACAGTAACCACAGAAGTGTCTTTACATGGTTTTTGCATAACCTTCAGAGATCATTCCAGATGGGAGAGACCAGTTAGGAACTTCTGCAACGTTCCCACAGCTCATTCACTCAGTTTGATACCAAGCAGCATGTCAGTTACATGAGCTGTTATCCTTTACCAAGGACAGAAATCCGTCCAGTAATTTAGCACTTCAAAGGTCTGACTGACTTTCAGATACTACTGATCTGGTCAAAATGCTGAACAGTAACAGACTGCACAGCAAATTACCAATCTCATGAGGTAGTTTGGGAAAAATTTAATGTGCACTTAAGAAGAAAAAGCGTACTTTCAAGTATCAATGGGACTGTCAATCTTATTTTCATGATATTACTATTCAAAAATAAAATCAGAACTCAGGAGAAAAGGGCTGTCTGTTAGCATTCATATGGGCAAAATATCTCCCAGTTTTTACTTTTGTGTTTAGTTAATTTAGTTTGATGACTAATAATACAAAGTCTTAAGTAAACAGGAAAAATAATGGTGCCTATAACAGACTACAATGAGGCATAGCCAGTGTAGTCTTTAGGGAAAATTTGTATCGTTCATAGCCGCTCTTGAAGATGGAATCAATTTTTATTTTTTCTGCCTCTTGGCCAATTAGCCATTTTTGCACAAGTCCCTTAAGAAACACCAAGCTATTTGGTACCGAGGTTTACTTCAGTCAGCAGCTCTGACTTACTGATCGAGCCAGCTTTCCTGTTTTTGGTGTGTTGAGCTCCTGTGTTTCAATTATTCCTTCATCATTTTACTTCCTGTCTTTTCCTCTGCCATACTTTTGATAAAGTAGAGAGTCTTGTGGGGCTAGAAAGCCACTGAATCATCTTGCTTTGTAGCAATGGATCTGGATACCTGCCACCAGGGCAAAACGTTACTAGATTAAAATTGAGAGAGCTATATTTAAGAGAGAGAATAGCTTTAATTAAGAGACTCTACTTACACTAAAAGGTTTTATATCTGTTTACAAATTTCTGACATTCATGCTGAAGGAGAGACCATTGTGAACCTGAAGCAATACAATAGACCTTTTCCTTCCTTCCCCCCCCCCCACCGTTTTTCTTCATAAGCATGTGACAAAAAATTGCTGCCCTAGTTGTAGAAGACGAAAGAGAGAGAAGTGACTGAAATAGATAGGTTAGTCAGGTGGGTGGAACATTAGCAAAGTTCAGCATGCTCTATGAATTCAGAGTAATAATTGCCTCTCCCTTCTACACAGAGGACAAATACACTGAATAAAATCAGGCTGTGCAGTAACTGATCAAAAAAGTGAATTGAGCAGAAACCAGACTTTATAATAATTGTGCATCAGTCAGTATTCAAGATGTATTCAAGATTCAAGACCTTCCTCTTTCCTAAGCTTTTACTTCAACTGCAAATAAAATGTTTTTAAAATGGTGAACTACAGTGAGTGTTGACAAAACTGCTTTGTAAGAAACCAAACTCTTCTGCCTTGAAATAATTTGAGAAAGTAAAATGCCACAAAAGTAAATACTTCGTTTCAGATTTTTTACTTGATTTGGGAAAAAAAAACCCTGAAGGTCTGGAAAGAACTACAGCAAAGAGCTGAATTTTACATTTTAAATATATCATATGAAGATGAAACATTCTGTTTTCTGTCATTTTTCTAAAATATGTGTGACAAAACAAAGGTTGACTGCAATAGTGAAGTTTTTGAGAAGATTTCTCACATCTTTTGAATTGCTGGAGAATTTCCAAAGCTGGCTTTTTTTGCATAAAACATGAATTATTTGATTTTTCTTCCAAACCTGTCCACAGTTTTCACCTGCTCAACAGCTGCTACATTCTCTCTTGGTCCAAATCTCCAATGTTTCAGCATCTTATATAACCAAAAGTTGTGTTGTCATACAAATTCACCATGTTTGAGAAATGTCTGCTTTCATGATAGATGGGTTTGACAGTACCATCAGTTGCCTCAGAACTAGCCAGATATTGTCTGGTACATTCTTGTCAGGATCACTTTCCTACTAATTGGTGTTATTTTTTAACATCTTACCTCCTGTTTCATGCTTTCTTCTCAGTTCCAAATCAACTGATTATGATACTTCCTTCTATTTTCAACATCTATTTTTTCTCATGTAGTTTTGCTACAGGACAGTCCTAGATATTTAGGACTTGGTAGACCTACTAGACTCAAATAATAAAAAGTGTGCCTAACTTGAGATGGGGTTAAAAACCAGATCCATTAAGTGCAACACACTCTCTCTTTGCCTTTGCCATCTGGTTCTGAGCTTTTAGAGATTCTTTTGCAAATATGTAGTTTTAATAGGAAATGATTGCTACTCAGACTTGGAAAGCTGACATTGTCACGCTAAATATACCTGTAAAAGACAACCAACATCAAGAAAATAGGCAATTAATTTGTAATGTCTGCTAAATTTTTGTTCTATATGGGAAAATGAGAGCTGAGTACAAGCACAGTTGCATGGAAAAAGCTCTTCATTTGTTCTTATGCTAGAAAGGACAGCAAATTGTTTTAAACTGAAAGTAAAGACTAGGACTGCCTATGAAATTTTCTCAAATATACACTAAAGGCTAACTTTAAAAAATATTTATGCAATTTAAAGTTTCTATCTAGGTTAAGAAATATACAGGCAATTAATTCTTATGTCTTCACAATCTGTTTTACAAATGTTCAAATCATCAAAAGTTTCTTTCTTTTTCACCCACCCATTAAGAAAGCATCTAATACTTGAGTTTGACTGTAGAATATTGCCAGCACTTGGCCATTAATTATCACTAAGAATTTTCTTTTAGGCAGAAAAGCCTCAGTCCTGCATATCTTCGTTTGCTATTGGTCTTGTTCCCATGTCAAATGAACTTATTCAAATCTCAGCTTTGTATTGCATTTTTTACTGAAGTGAAACCTTTATTTTAAGATCTGTTTATAAAAGTTTCTGTGAAAATATAATGGTTAAAACTGTGAAACTTTTTGTCTCTATCCCTATCTCCACTTCCCTGACTCTATTTATTTAAAAAAAAAAGTTTGCATTCCACTTGTGTGACAGAACAATCCTAAGTTACTAGCTTTAAATTGCATGTGCACCTTCCACTGTGGTGTCCACGAATTTTTCACTTTTCACGGTTTGGCTGACAAGGAAATCTGCACCCAGGAAATCTCTCACAGGAACCCAAAGCAAGAAAACAAGCTTCCTAAAAGGATGGGTGCTCAATGCCCCAAGCCTGTCAGTGTTTAACAGGCATTTTGACAGTACCCTCAATAACAGACTTTAACTTGGTCAGCCCTAAATTAGTCAGGCATTTGGACTAGATTATCCCTTCCAAACGTAGGTCCCTTCCAAATGAAAGCCTAGTCTCAGAGTGTGGTCCTCTTTCAGGGGCAAAAATGGGACCAGTTTCCTTGTTGCCTGCAGGATTCAGCACCTACCTTTTCCTCCCTCTTTTATAAGTCTCCTCCATGTGTACTGGAAGTCCATTTAAACTGTGCATTCAATCCCTTCATTACACTGATTGCTACTTTTTTAATGGACGGAGATAAAATTTTACTGTATTCAAATATAATTTTGCCCATGTGAGAAACTTCAGGTTCTACAACATGCAGACTCCTTCTGCTACTACATTGCTTCACTTTTCTCTTTCTAAATCTTCCTTGAAAATAAATTTTTGATAACATATTTTATTTCTTAGTTTTATCTTCTTTTCTTTAATTCTAATTCAATGTAATTATAACAGAATATTTTTAATCACTATTTTCTCCTGGTATAAATGAAGACAATGTCATTGATCTGTTGAAAACACCAGCAATGTGAAAAATGAGTGCTTAAGTCTTTACTTCCAATTACCATTTCTGGGCGTTTTTCATATGAAAAGCAATCTGCACAAAGGAGGATTGTGGAGCAGGTAAAATACATGACAATAGTTATATTTCAAAACTCTGCAGTTCACTAGACAATACTGAAACCTCTTTAGAGGCATGGATTTTTGCTTAGAGTGGCTAAGCTGTGTTATGTATTTGATTTTACTGAATAGTGTTATATTCCTGTATATACAATCCTGGTACAGATGTTCAACTGGGTTAAATCAGCATAATATTATTGACTCAAGTGAGCTCATTCAAATCTTGGGTTTGTTTTGCATTTTTTACCAAAGACAAATCCATGATTATTTTAAGGACCTGTTTATAAAAGAGGCTATAAAGAGGTAATGGTTACAGCTGTGAAACTGGTGCTTTTTAGATAGATAAACCATAATTTTTAAAACCTATTTTTGTTTGTACTTTCCAAGGCACTACACATTTTTCTCCCTCTCTGCAGTACATTTACTTCTAAGGGCAGGCTTCATGGAAATATTGAGGCATGAGACTACATGTGAAACTGTGGCTGCCACTGCACTCAGATCAGCTGCAAGCAGAGTTCAAGCTTCTTGTGAGAGAAACCGATAATCCCTGGAGCTCGCTGGCCCTCCTGCCTGCTGGTCAGTCCTCTGGCCACTTTGTACCAGCTTTTGATCAACTGGAGCATTGCCAGGTGTCATCTCTCCCCTCTTTCCATACACTCACATGTTCTGTCTTCTTCTTCAGACAGTAAGAAAATTTAGTTATTTCAGGTTTCCAATATATCTTTGGTTAATATGAGAATGTGATTGGGGCTGAAAGATTAATTCAAATATACCACTAACAACTTTCTTTCAGTCTGTTTCTCCCTTTTCTCTGCAATGAGCTTTCTGAGATGTTTGCAAAGTTGATATAATTCCATAGTCCTACCAATCATTTGTATACCTATGTCATAGTGGTCTCATATGTCTCACCTTCCACCAGGCTGTAGGAGTGGAGAAGGTCTTGAACATCAAAAACCATATTATAATCAAGGCTGAAAATAACAGTAATGCTAGGTTGAAGGCTGGACTTGATGATCTTAAAGGTCTTTTCCAACCTTAAGAATTCTATGATTCTATGATTCCATGGCATGTGGCATCCATTTCTTCCTTTTTGTCAGAGAAGTGAGGCAAAGAGATTATTACCAGCAATCCTTGGCTGGCTCCACAGCCATCAAACTGACAGTGTTTGAGACCCACATATCAGCCCTTTATCTTCTTGGCTTTTACAGGGTCCAAAAAATTATTATAGACTCCCCCCACCACTCTAACAAATCTGTCTCTGAATTGTGTGACCCTCCATCAGAATTAAAATACTCTACACTTTCTTCATTTTCTTAAATCAAAAGCATTTCCAGGCCTTGCATTCTCTTTGTCTTTTGTAACATATTTGCTTCTTGTGTCTCTTTGGATGTATTTCTAAACCTCTGTCCTAATTTTTCGTATTTGCCTAAAGCTTCTCCTCTTGCATCTCAAACATTTTTAACTTCATTTTTAATTCAAGTATTCCCAATTCTTCCTTTGCATTTTCCAGTCTCAAAGCTGGATCTTACTGTTATCAGTAAGATTACAATTTTGTTGTTTCTGAATTTTTGAAAAATGTATAGGACTATTGCTCCTTCTAGACTTTACATTCTCCTGAACTCTGCCAATCATTCATTTATCCAAATATACAATGCCTAATATCCAAAATGAGCTAACATTTTCCAGCAAAAATCAGGGAAGGCACTGACAGCATTCTACTTGTCAGCTGATACGCTGTTTAGGTCTTTGGAGGAATTTATCCAAGGAACAAGGTCTGGCACATCAATTAACTTTCTTCTTCAGAATTGTAAGTTACCTGAAGTTATATGATGTTTGGCCATAATAAAAAAACTGCAGTATCTAGTTTTTCACAACAATCCCAAAATAAACAATAAAAATATCAGTGCTGAGGGTGAAAAGAAAGACATATTCAATCCTCATGCACACCCCCATATGGTAAAAATACAGAAACATTCTGAAATGACCCAAGTTAAAAGTTTTTTTAGTGGCTAAACCACTATCCTTCCTATTTGAGAAGTTGTGTCAGGCTGGTGAAGTTCTAACTGACTGGAAAAGGGGAAAGACAACCCCCATTTCTAAAAAAGAGAAAAAAAGAAAGGGGTCCAAGAGGAACTACAGACCAACTAGTCTCACTTTTGTGCCCTGCTAGACCATGGAGCAGATACTCCAGGAAATTGCTAATGCATATGGAAAATAAGGGGGTGATTGGTGACAGTCAACTTGTCTTCACTAAGGGCAAATCATGCCTGCTGACAAATTTGATGACCTGTGACAGCATACAGAAGCGGTCGGTGAGGGAAGAGTGACTGGTGTCATCTACCTGGACTTGTTCAAAACATTTAGCACTGTCCCACACAACACTCATCTCTAAACCAGAGAGGTGTGGATATGATGGGTGAACCTCTGAGGGGATAAAGAAGTGGCTGGAGAATTTCAGCCAAAGGGTTGCCATCAACAGCGCTTTCTCCAAGTGGAGACTGGTGATGAGTGGAGATCCTCAGGGGTATGTGTTGGGACCAGTATTGTTTAATGTTTTTGTCAGCGATATGAACAGTGGGATCGAGTGCACCCTCAGCAAGTTTTACCATTGCATCAAACTGTGTGGTGTGGACAACTCACTGGACGGAAGGGATGCCATCCAGGGGGACCTTGACAGGATCAAAGGTTGGATCCATGCAAACTTCATGAAGTTCAACGGGCCAAGTGCAAGGTCCTGCACTTGGGTCAGTGTTGCTCAGTTGGACACAAAACAATTAGGTAACTCAGGATGTCAGCTACTAAGGTTGGGTAGAGAGCAAAAAGACTCCCAGCCTCTCTTTATTCTTATATTTATACTTTTTTACAGACAGTTATGGATTGGACAAAGAGGTTACTACCTCTCCAATTCCATGGGTGAGAAACACAGTCTATTACATTTTCCACCCCAGAAAGAAGAATGAAAAACAACATCCAAAGTACAAAACAATCCTTGGCCGGTTATAGAAACATGGATTGTTTACACAAAATCTATGAGAACCTTTGCTACCAACTATAAACACAGCACTCTAGAAAAATCAGGGCGACAGGTCAGGGCAACCCCAAGCATAAATACAGGTGGAGCAGAGAACGGACTGAGAACAGCCCTGAGGAGAAGGACTTGGGAGTGTCAGTTGAAGAAAAGCCCAACATGACCTGCAATGTGCACTTGCAGCCCAGAAGGCCAATCATGTCCTGGGCTGCATTCAAAGTACTGTGGCCAGCAGGGCGAGGGAGGGGATTTTCCCCCTCTACTCTGCTCTTGTAAGAGTCTACCCTATCTGGACTACTGCATCCAGCTCTGGAGCCCTAAAGATAAGAACAACATGGACCTATTGGAATGAATCTAGAGCAGGTACACAAAGATGATGGTAGGAGTAGAACACCTGTCCTATGAAGACAGGCTGAAATATTTGGGGTGGTTAAGCCCCGAGAAGAGAAAGCTCCAGAGACAACTTACAGGAGCCTTACAGTACCTAAAAGGGGGCTACCAGAGAGCTGGAGAGGGACTTTTTACAATTGCACATAGTGATATACAAACAGTAATTGATTTTAATGGAAAAAAAGTGGCTTTAGATTAGATACTAGGAAAAAATCCTTTACTATGAGGGTGGTGAGGCACTGGGACAGGTTGCCCGGAGAAGTTGTGAATGCCATCCCTGGAAGTGATGCAGGCCAAGTTGGGTGAAAGAGGTGATGAAGTGGTGGGCAGACTGCCTGTGTTTGCTGATTACTCCAACAGACAAGGGTGAAGGATCATCTATCTCTCTTAGAAGGAAACTTGAAATACTGTCACTTTATTGCTGAAAGTGGAAGGGTACTGTCTGTTTTTAGAGTCTCACTGAGCAAAACATATGAAGGTTACGTGTATTTTGAAAAAGAAGTCCCAACTAAATAACTAGGAACAAAGATAGAGACATTCTGAAACTGTCATACTTCCCAGCTGGGATGATTGATCCAAATTTGAGGGATTATGTTCTTCTGAAACACATGGAATTAATGGAGGGGCTGAATACGGCTTTGAAATACAGGCTTTGAACACTGGCTTCTACTTTGTCACTTTGTCACAGGGTATTTGATCCTTGGTTTACTCCCACTGTTCACATAGCCTGACATGTTGGCCCTACCCCTACACTGTTGTGGAATAACAGAGATCACATTTAAAAGGCTATTAGAAGAATATTGACCAAATTATGGCACCTTTCCTGCAGTATTTATAAAAGCAATGCAATTGCCTGCTTAGCCTTACTGATTCAAGCACTGTCAGTTCCTGTCCTGATAGTATTCATATGTCCCATTCAGTAAAGATGTCTTGAACTATGATAATAAAGGCACAAATATTATTGCACAGTGTTGGTATCCCCAGTATATTTATTTTCTGTTGTTAATGGAAGAAGTACTTTCTCTGCTCAAAGATACTTCTCATTTAAATAGTCAAACTACATGGATGTACTGAGTTCTGAAAATTGCCTAAATTTTACTGAAGTACCTAAGCAACAATAAATGGCATGATTCATAAATCATTTTTTTCCCTCCAAATTCCAGTATTCTATTTTCATCCTATATTCTCTTGAAAGCAATATCAAGTCATAAACCACAAAGCAGAGCAGCTGAGCAGCAATAAGTATTGCAAGTGGAATGTCAAAAAACTGCTGAATTAAAGTGGAAAGAGGCCAAACTAGAAAAACACTCTCTCTCCTTTCTGTAGACCAATCACAGTCCAACAATATTGAGTCTAAAATCTTCCCTAACACACTGCAGTTCCTTCTAGTTTGTATTGCTCTTCCCTTTTTGACACTCTATCCATTCAAGCAACTGCCCCTGAACTCTGCAATAGGAACTTAGATGAAATAGGGCTTGATCATAATTCTAGTATCAGAGCTCTCTCTAGTGGTGACTGTGCTACCTCATTATCTATTATTCATCCTAGCTAAATACAAGGCGGCGTGAGTACATCTCAAGTGGGACAACAGTAAATTCCTCCTTTAGTGACTCCCAGAGAGATTTTAGGCTGATGGAGGGGTGGTAGGATGAGAATACAGAAATGTGAAGAAAAGGGAGGTGGATTCCTAGTTGAATTGGGACCTTGAATTTTGGTCAGATGAATGAGGTAGGAATACAGTCATCATGCCACCACCATCTACTTAAACTAACCAAAGGACAGAACGGCCAAGAACTAGTGAGGAGTTCACCATCTCAGGTCTCTGCTCTGCTGAAGACTGCTGTTTTCAGCAGCAGCACCGACAGAAAAGAAGGTCATACGGGTTTAACTGGCTTAGGGCAAAGGCTGGCCAGTTATTTTTAATTATTATGCTGATACTTTTGCTCTACAGAATCCCACCTTGCATTAAAAGGACTGAAAGGTCAGCCAGATTTTTCTGCTGACTGTGATTCGTTGGCTGTGACAGGAGGGGAGGAGTGACTTAAGAGGTTGTAAGATACACTTCAGTGTAATTTTGGTCAAGGTTAGTTGGTCAGTCAGTACCCCAAGAAAAGTAACTAAAGCTGTCTAATTTCTTTTTTTCAATGTTTCCTAATGACACGAAGATCATTGAAGGAAAAGAGAGGCCTGGAAAGAATGTCAGATTCAGTAGAGCTCACTAGAGCACCTTAAGAACGGCTGTTAAGAGGCACAGCAATACAATGGACAGCACAAGAGCCTAGGGAACCAGTTTCTTTGTATGAAATGATATCAAACTTAACAGAAGTGGTTTACTCTTTAGGGGAATGAGGTGGCTATAATAAGGCTGAGAGACCTCTAAATATGAGGGAGTGGACATATACTCCTAGAATTTAAAAACCAAAACAAACAAAAATAAAAATTAAAAAAACTCCACATAGCTCTCCAACAACAGAACAATGTAATAATTGGACCTAAAATTAAAATCTCTATATTTTCAGTTTATTAGAGCATTCATTTATCAGAGAGTCTGATAATTCTGCAAAGATACTGCAAGTATGCCCTTACAGCAAGGAAGACCAAGAGTATCTTGGACTACAACAAGAGGAGTGCTGCCAGCAGGTGAGGGAGGCAATTCTTCATCTCTCTTCAGCCCTGGTGACACCACACCTGGGGGACTGAGACTACTTCTGGGCTTCTCAGTACAACAAAGAGATGGACAAACTGGAGAGAGTCCAACAAAAGGCCACTAAGACATCTGAACAATTGGACCATCTCTCCTAGGAGGAAATGCTGAGAGAGCTGGGACCATTCAAGCTGGAAAAAAGAAGGCTCAAGGGGATTTCATCAATGTATATAAATTCCTAAGAAAAGGGTTCATGGAGGACAGAAACAGGCAATTGCAAAACTGTAGGAACAGTTCTTTTGTCGCTTTTCAAAAGGACTGATTTGGGGTTGAATATACTGTCTCATGCATGTATTTCTGAAGAATATTACAGACTTTAGACTCCTTAAATGAGAGCATTGCTTCATGTGAGTCATTCATACTGCATGCCTTCATGTCATAAAGACATTCAGTGGTAGGAGCTAAATCTCCTCCCTTCTTCCAGGATGCCAGGCAGAGTCTTCTTGGGTGCTGTGAGGACTTTGTGAAGCTAGGCAGAATGGCTGCTAGGGAGGAGGGTGGATTTTGGCCTTCACATCATTGTAAGAATATTCCTCCAGCCAGGTCCTCTCTGCAGAAACATCCATGAATATTCTTGGGTACAGAATATGCAATAAGGGAGAGTGACTCGTTTCCCTCAAAAGATCTAAAACATGAATAAAACAATTTTCATTGTGAAATTCCCATCTCTGTGCAACAACACCAAGTGTTTTATTGCAAACTCTGTTCTTCGGACTTATATTTATGGTCATTGAACAGGCTTATAATGTTGGATTTAAAAGACATACTGCCATCAGCTGAAAAGTTATATAGATCTTCTTTCCATCTATTTTTTCAGATCAATTTGGGATGGTCACTTAGAAATAAATTGAGTCTCTAAATAAATCTTATTTATTGCTTTTCAAAGATCCCTTTCCACTCCTCTTCTTAAGCAGTGACACCAACTGTTTTAATCTAGCCATTCTAAATCATTTGTTTCATACTGGTAATAGAAAATCCCTAGAAATTTAACACCACTTGGATCTTAATTACCAAGAAAGCTATTGTGTGAATTAGATTGGAATATAGTATGCTTTTATATAGCCCTTTTCCCACATAAGGTGCAGTGGCAGTGAGACGTTTATGATGAACTGAACAATGTCTGATAATAAAGCTGCATCACTCCACTAATCTGAAAGGTCCTAAGAGTGATACACCTTTTTTGTCAAGGTAGCTTTATAGTAGGATTCTTCAGTCTGGAAGGCTGGCTACTGTCAGGCAATATTTCATTTTGCAAGTCTCATTGCTCACATTTCTCAAGCCTGGCAAGGTAAGACGTGACATGCTGAGTCAAAGTTCTGCTATCTACATCCAATCATACATCCAGACTGACATGACAGCNGTTGCCATTGTCCAAAAGTTAAATAAAAAACATGCTGTTTAGCCAAACTTACCCTCCATATGCAATAATAATGAAGAAATTCTAAGCAAACTTTTTACACATTCTTTAAATGAAATATAAATATTCTGCCATTTTTTAGAATAGTCACCATAACTTGAAGGGAAAAAAAACAGTAGACGCATCAAAGTTTACATACGTTTCAGTGAAAATTTTTATTTTGCTAGAATAGAAAAAGTAGTTGACTATACAATACACCTATTTACACATTTTTGTTTAAACTGCAAATTATTCTGTGTTTATATGTTTCTATCAAAGAAGAATTTTCTCTAGGCAAAGCATATATTAATATGTAGCATATTAAAGTGCTATATCAATTTACTCTGAAAATTAGCAATGTCTTTGTGTTGTACTGGGCATGATACACAATTGTCTACTTTTGTATTCCAGACAGCCAAAACTCTACAAGTGAACTGAATATTTCTGATGGTATTTTAAGACTTGTCTATAATTGTTCATATTTTTGACCTATGTATTTTATACAGGCCATTTCTCACTTTAAAGTTGGAAACACTCAATTGATCATAAACCATGTTTTGGTACCTCATAAACTGTATTTTAATGTGATATCACCAACAGGTGCAAACCTCAGATATGTATTCTCCATAGTGAGTGTCTTTGGATAGTAAAACCAGCACACCAGGATCCAAAAGAGCTTAATTTGAAATAGTTCCTACTTTAACTACTCTTAATTAAAAGCAATGAGATCCAGCCTCTGCGATGGTATCCACTGTTTTTCGGGTATCCAGGATGCATAGATGCAGCTGTAGAGGCTCAAAGGCAGAGAAGTTGAAGAGGAATTATCTGCTGTGCTTAATTTAGCATGTAAGCTGAAAAGCTGTACCACCAAGAACTTGCTTTGCATACAACAAGGAAAGTAAACTTTTCTATTGACACCAATTTTCAACTTTAATGGAAACCTCTGTTTCCAGTTCCTTGAGTATCACTGAGCGTATTAAAACAGGATTTGAAGATCCTAAAAAAAAAAAAAATAAAAGAGCCTTATTATGCAGGGTCCAGTGCAAAGCATTATGATATGAAACTATGTTTCTCAAGTGAAGAGGTCTGGCAGAAAGAATGGCCAGGAATGGAAACGCTCAGATAGGTAGCATGACTTTCCAAATCTCAGACTTGAGCAGAAGAGGGAGAACTCTCATTTTATAGTTCTACACCCTAAAAACAGATCTGGTTTTCCCCCCTGTAGGACTCTTGTGTGGTTGTCCTGCATAGTATATAATACAATAATAAGAGAGGCAAAAAAGCACTGTGTTTGGACGAATTCACAAAAATCAAAAGAAAAATCCTTATTCATTTAACTTAATTTGAAGTGTTTCCAAACTCTGTGCAATATTTTTTACTGTACGACATTATAATTACAGTAGCACATCACTAGGCACTACAAATTAAAGGAGAATAAAGGCAAGACCTGCATGGGTTTTTTAATAAGTTATCATTGTGTGTATATATATACACACAAAAAATATGTATGGACTAAAAAGAAGCCATTTCTGATTTACATCAGTGGAAGAACAGGATGAACATGGTCTTTGAATTACAGTAGCAACTGTAATGTTCTTGCATACTTTCTTGGTTTCTGTATTTTTAATTTTGAAGAGCTTCATCATTACTAGCTTGGTTAATATTCCCCAAAATATTGCACGTTAAAATAAATAGATATGGTTATGTTATATTATTATAAACAACCACTACTCTAACTATCCAAGTACACTAAAATAAACATAATCACAACAAAACAATGGGAAAAAAAGCACAGAGTAAAATTTGACAAAATGTTGTAATAAATCCTTTAATTTTACATATTAATATGTTGGTCATAATAAACATATTTGGTCATTAAGACAACATAATATGAAATCCCATTGGTATTTCTGCAACTGGTCTGTAATTCACTACAAGAATGGCAGCTGAACCCAGCAGTTTGGCCTGATGGTAAACAAGGGAGATAAACATACTCTGACCTTCACAAGTTGATTGATACTCTGTATCAATCAAGGAGGCCTGAAGGAGGAGTAGCATTACTTAGAGACATACTATGCAGAGGAGGAAAAAAAGAAGGCTCTGGGTAGCAGAGTAGTGTCAATTTTCATAGGAATTTTAAGTCATTAAATAGTGTGTTTCCCCCCCCATCATGAGAAAATACTCTAAAAATACATTATTAGAAAAGTAAACACCTTTCTTGGTTTGAGCTACAGTGGGGCCACATTCCATTAAAGTGCTGAGCATTTATCTAAGGAATAAAGTTGAAGCTAAAAGGAAGAAATAAAAAATGTATAATTTTTTTCATTTTTATCACATTCATCACATATTACTATTCTTTAGACCAACTTTTCATTTGGAAAGAACTGATCAGGCAATATAGAGCCTCTACCTCTACAGACGTCTGGAGTTAGAAACCAACACTTTAAAAGCATAGCCTTACATGAAACAAATACCTCCCTTTCTCTGTACCTTTAATCCTTTAAGACAAATTTCTTGCTCTTTCAGATGGATCCTTTCATTTCTTGTATGCTGGGATGAGATGTTGTTTCCACCCTCCACTCTGCTCTGCTTTGCCAGAGTGTTGTTGCTGGTCTCTATGACCAGCATTACCTGCTGCACATTTCTCAAACACTGCTCTGCCTCAGAAAGCTCTCTGCCATATTTTGACCCTTAGCTTTTTTTTTCTCAGTTTTCAGTTTTCCCACACCCACTCTGTGCTGCACTTTGCCCAATCAACATTTCTTGAAGCTAGACAAGACAATTACACCCACGTTTCTTTTGGCAGTTTAGGCATCTTCTAGTATCTTGTCTCTCATGCTACCCTTGATGAGTGCTGGCTTCCTTTCCCTTAATCAGTTCTCTCTGTAATTATTTCTCTCCTTAATCAGTTGTCTGATTACTATTAACTCTACCAAGCATGATTTTTCCCATCATCTGACATTGACAGCCAGCCCCACCTTGTTCATAGTAGAAGCTTCCACTCTCAATTCTTTTGACACCCACATACTTCTGCTAAAACTGGTATCAACCTGAGTATCACATGGACAACTGGTGGGAGTCAGCTGGACCACTTCCACTAAGAACATTGACACCCATACGCTTCTACTGAGAGACTTATGGTTTTCATAAACTCAGTGGAGAACTAAAGTAAAGAATGCTTAAAACGCACAAAAAAGAGTTGGTTTTTTTGTTTTTTTTTTTTTTTTTTGACTGAACTGGTCCAGAGCCATCATTTCAGATGGGAGGTACTCTGAAGAATTCTTCAACTGGGCAATCTGCAACTTGTTAACTATGTCCATTCTTCACCACTTCAATTAATAAGGACCAGAAAATGTGACTACAGAAAATACCTGCACAGCCCAATTTGAAAATGATGAGTCAGTCTGAGCCTGCAAGATCTAAATGCATTCTACAACATTATTTAGGGGCAGAAAAAACCCACATATTTTACAGGTATTACTATGAATACTGATAAAATACCAATTAGATCAAGATTTTTCAGATCTGGTAATATTAGATCTTTGACATAAATTTCTTAAATTTCTTTTCTTAAATTCCCTTCAGCTTTTATGTTTTCCTGTTTAATACTCAACTGGATACCAGTTTTTCAGGAAATAGATGCTTACCATTTTAAGATGGAACCCTCTACAATGTCTCATTTTGTTCAAAAATCACTGCTTGTTACTGAGAATAACCTCTCTTTGCAGTTTAATTTCCTTTAAGAATGTTTGCACTATGTTTTCTGAGTTGTTTCAAGAGTGCTAATAATACAGTGATAGCTGGTGTCATGTTCCACTCCAAAGAGAAAGGGAGCCCCAAGATTCATAGATACTTACAATCAAAAATTAAAAACAGAAGTCATAAAGGTCTGAAAACATGAACTCTTTTTAACAAATCATACACAAAATATGGAAACAAGTATAAGTTAGTTCCTTGACTTCTAGTAGTGAAAGAAATAAAAACTAAAAGAAAAGAGGGAAGAGAGAGAGGGGTTACAGGAGAGGAAAGAAGATCAACTGTCCTGGGTCTAGCATCAATCCAACCAACAGGTGTCCAAGATCTTAGGAGGCATGTCCAAGGCTTTGTTGGCATACCTTTTAATAGGTAAGTCTTCCGACCCTGAGGCAAAGTTTCTTGCTTTCCATGCAAATGAGTTTTCATGCACAGCCCATTCTTCTAGACCTTTCTGGAAATGGGTCAGAGGGTTTCAGGGGTCTTTGGTGTTCTCATCCCCCTCTCCTTGACCTCAGTCCTGTACTTACACAATGCTGTGTTGCACTGATCTGCACAAGCCAGAACAAGGACATTTGTCACAGAAAAGTACTGCCACAGGATGCCACAGCATGGCCCCTTCACCAGCCACAGCCTGTTTCTCCTTGCCTGTTTGCACAGCAGGTTCTTACACAGCAATCTTTGGTTGGCTCAATGGCCATGGGTCTTTGAGACATACACATTAAGGCCTTATTTTCTGGGCTTCTACAGGTGCTACATGGTTAGAAGCTGTAGTGATCTGCTGGGTTTCACTGGCAACCATTTCACTCTTCTCTCAGAATTCCCTCCATTAAAATCAAGACATTTTTTCTCAGAACAATGACAATCTCTAGCCATTTCTGAAAAATGGACAAATGATTTCGTTTGTTGTTTTGGATACTTGTCTATGATACGTGGACAACTATTTTTTCACTCTCAGTTTTCACTCATGGTGAAGCAATGATTTTTAAGCATTAAGCTGAAAATATATGGAGGTCAGAGGGCTAAGTAGAATCCAGGGATGGACTGAATTAAAATATTTATACTCAGATATTTGGGCTGCTTTTTTTTCCTTCTCCTTTCCAGAGTACACACACTTATGCTTCTAAATCTATACTTGGGAATTCCAATAAAATTACCTGAGTTTACAGATAACAATTCACTTCTAGTGACAGATGGTCCTTTGTGGTGAAGACCTTTTTAATTCAGGCCATATTTATTAAAGACCAAACTCTGGATTTGCAAGTTTTCAGTAGAATAGAAAGGTAAAATTGCTTCCTAAGGTTCTTCCATGGATTAACAGCTAGTGTTTACATAGAAGTAAGAAAGGTTGAAAATATTAGTATTAACATAATACAGGAAATGAGCCACAGTTTCTTTTTTTTATTCATTAGTGGGAGCTGTGCCTCAAGTACCCTTCACATTGCATTGAACACTGTAGCTCATTTAGTTCACTTGTCATTAAAAAAATAGAGAGTAGATATAGTGAAGTATTGCAGCATTGACACAACTTGTCATAATGGAGTACTTCAAAAGATGTTTTAAATATTTTTAAACAATTAGTCATCCTTCTTTATTCAAGTAGCAACCATCTGATCAAAGAAAAAATGCAAACCAAGAACAAAAGCAGGCAGAGAGTGAGGAGGTAAAGATCACTCAACATGGATCACTGGTTGTTCAAATTATTTCCAGGTTGTTTGGCAGAACTACAGGGGTGCAATTCAACTTTGTACAGGTTACAGAGGGAAATCCATTTTTGTTCCTAATAGAACAATTTCACAGCTTGATCTCCTAATCTTAAAACAAAAACAACAAACCCTCTTAAAATTGTTTGATTGTTCTTTTTGCAGATGACATTTCTTAGGCATATAACATCTTTTTTTATTATTATTATTTGCAAAAGATAAAACGGAGACACAGCACTAGAAAATTAGATCTGGAATTAATTGGGCAGGTGGGCAACTCTACTTTCCTATTAAACTCTCTGCTTTCTGATAGTACCATTTTATTGGGTTTGTGTGACATAGTTTTGGAGCTTCCCCCAAGCACAGCAGAGTCAATGCCAGCTGGCTCCAAGAGGCACCCATCACTGGCCAAGGGCACACCCAGCAATGGGAGTAGCACCTCCAAGACAACGTATTCAAGACAGGGGATAAAAAACAAACTCTTGCAGAAGAAAAGCCAGAAAGGAGTCAGAATGTATGAGAGAATCAGACAGGCAGATGTCAGGGTTGGTGGAGAAGTAGGGGGAAGAGGTACTTCAGGAGCTGGAGCTGAGGTTCCATGCAGTCCATGGTGATGACCATGGTGAGGTCCATGGAGGTCCACAGTGAAGCAGAGACTCCCCTGCAGCCTCATACTAGTGCAGGTAGATGCCTGAAGGCAGCTGTGACGCAGTGGGAAGCCTGTGCTGGATCAGGTGCCTATGGACTGGTGCACCAAGGAGTTCATGCTGGAGCAGATTTGGTGGCAGGATGTGTGACTGCAAGGGGGACCCACACTGAAACAGCCTGTTCCTAAAGAACTGCAGCCCATGGAAGGGACCCATTCTGAAGCTGTTTGGGAAAAACTGCAACCTGTGGTAAGAACACACATTCACGTTCCCGTGGGAGGGAGCCCATGCTGGACCAGGTAAAGAATGTGAGGAGTTCTCTCCCTGAGGAGGGAGGAGCGGCAGAGGCATCATATGTTGGACTGACACAGACCCCATTCCCTGTCCTTCTGTGCTACGGTGGAGGAGGAGGGACAGAAAATGCAGAATGATTTTGAGATCAGGAAGAAGGGAACGATAGAAGGAAGGGGTTTTAAGAGTTGGTTTTTATTTCCCTACTCTGGTTTGATTGGCAGTAAGTGAAACTAATTTTGCCCAGCTGAATCTGTTTTGCCTCTGACAGTGTTTGGTGAGTGATCCTTCCCTGTCTTTATCGTGACCCATGAAATTTTCCTTGTATTTTCTCTCCCTGCCCAACTGAGGAGGAAGGTGATGGAGCTTTGGTGGGCACCTGGCATCCAGCCAGGGTCAACCCACAACTATAATTTTCTTATGTTTGTTCATCTCATTATTTTGTTTGCTTGTTTTCCTTTTGTCATTTATATATCATATTCCACCTGAATCTTCATGTTTTATAACTTTTTCTCTCTTATGAAGCAGATCTGTAAGAGAAATAGTAAAATTAAAGCCTTAACTTGAAAATTTCTCTTTGTATTTTTTGTTTCTGCATTACCTGACATAATATAGCTCTTTTCTGTGACAGAGGATACGAATTCCAGCATATGCAGTAGCTCAAAGTAGAAAAGCAACACATTGGCCATAACAAAACCAAAAAAACAGTAAATATATATCTTTCACAAATCTTTGTATCTTCATTCACAAACACAAGGAGATAAAGGCAATAATAAGCCACAATAAATACAAAACGAATGTATTTTTTAATCTTTACAGAACATCATCAGGCAAAGAGGTGTATTTTTGGACCTCACTTTGAGAGTTCTTACTTCATATTTAGTGTCTGATCTCTGAGTACCAACTTACAAAGTTTTGGAACATACCAATAGAACCAGAATCTCATTATCTGAAGGGTTGCTCTGGCCCTGTAGTCCATCACTGAGGTAAAAATAGCTGAAGTCCATTGTGGTTGAACTTTCCATGACTGATAGATAGCATGGGCTCTTTCAGAATTAGGAAGTTACTTCTCATTTCAGATAACTGAAGTTTGGAGAGTGTGTTTGAAGGCGTTTTTCTGTAGTTGCGTTTTTTCAGCTGATTTGTAGCTGCCAGTGCCTTCTTAAGATAGCTGTTAAGTATATTGCATTGTGTTGCTACACTTTTTTAAATCAGAGGCAGGCTGTGAGAACAATGGATCTCCTGGCTGTCACTAAAGTAAACGATCAAGAAGGCAAAGAGTAATATTATTATGCATAGTAGCTGGTTTAAAACCTTTGTAATCCTGAAAGGAATTTTATCCTTATCCTTTATTTGTAACTGTTGTTACAAATTGAAGGCCAAATCCTCCTTATCCTTTCATACTGCAAAGAGAAATAAATTCATGGTAATTCCAAATAAATATTTGCAAACTTATGGTCAGAGAAATACAAGAAAAAAGTGTTTTCCACTTCTCTGAAAGCAGCATCTTATATAATGGCTTTCTCAGTTGGAGTATTATGAATTTAGGTCATCTGACAGGTGCACGAAGGTGACCAGGGAATATTGGAATTTCTTTTCACATACCTTTATGTGCAAGAGGGAAGATTTAACTGCAGATTGATTCCTACTACCCTGACATAGAAAAGTCTTCTAATACAGCAAAGCACCCAAGTACTTTTTAAAGAACCAGCTTAAATCCTATTTTCTAAAAGGCATTCTTAATACTCCAATGTACTTTAACTTTGAGATTGATATTTAGCACATATAAATAGAACATTGCTGAAATGATATGCTTGCAAATATGTGTTTTAAGTCATTTGCTCTTTCTCAGGAAATCAGGACAGAGAGAATGTTGTGGAACAAAAGGAAAATAATGGAATCCTGGCAGAAGAAAGATGGGCAAGCACTGGCTTCTGTGTATCACCAAAATAAACTGACAAACACAATAATCAATGTATAGTTTTAAAGGTCAGCTTCTGAGCTTCTTTGCAAAACCTCTGATTATCAGAAGGGTTACTTAAATAGCTTTCTTTTACTCACTAAATCTGTCATAGAAATTAAGCATACAGACTATACCTAATGAGTTTAACCTTCTGCTTTTTGATAGTTAAAATTATCTTTCAAGATCTTTGAAGATTATCATGTAACATTATTGTATCCTAGTACTGAGTTATTTTGAATATTTACTGCTCATTGACAACTGCAATTGTTTTATGACAAAAGAGAAGATTAACTAATAGCCTATAATAGTTTTATCTTGTGTCAAGTGTGGTATATACAGTTGAAACATTTCATTAAGTATAGTGAACTTGCAGATGATTTGCTCTTTCAGTCCACAAAAGCAGGCTTCTCAAAGCTAAAGAGGTTTTCAGGTAGGTTACTGTTACGTGCCGCTGGCTCTGGCCGGACAGCTGCCCACCAGGGTTTCGGGCAGCAGCCGAGCGGCGTTGCAACACCAGAGCGGCCTGACCAACCCAGACCAGGCGGGTCCCAGACCCGGTGCAGCACCGACTCGGGGTCGGTGCCCCACGAAGTGTCCTGGAGAATGTCCCTGGTACAGGTCGTTGGTGCCGGGCCCTTCTGTCCCTCACCGTCGGCGGCACCTTCCCTATACGACAGACACTGTTTCCGAAGAGCTGGAGTAGGCTGGGAGGGATCCTTAGCCCCGGAATAATAGAGACATGAACCGCCTTGAGGTAGCACCGTGCGCATCCGGGCACTAAGGACC
>VZTZ01021333.1:472953-509092 GCA_013400955.1 Drymodes brunneopygia | reverse complement strand
TTGCTCTCCCTATTAAACTGTCTCTATTTAAACCCATGAGTTTTCTACCTTTTACCTCTCCCATTCTCCCCTGATGCTGCTGGTGTGGGAGTGAGCGAGCGGCTGCGTGGGGCTGGGTTGCTGGCTGGGCTGAAGCCATGGCAGGGACTCACTGGTTGAAGAACCCCAGCTTTCAGTGCAAGCAGAGCATTCTGCACTGCTTTCATCTCTGCTTGCTCTCAGGCCTGGCACTATGCAAACCCACCCTAACACCCACATCTTGAGGTGACAGAAATGCAGGTGGCAGGGTCTGCAGCCAAAAGGACAGGGGCTGCTTCTGTGTCTGAAGTGCTGAGGATGAAAGCTGTGGGGCCACAGCTCTTCCCAGGCCATCCAGATGTAGCAGTTTCCCCAAGTTTCCTACCTAATCTGCAAAAACCCTTCATTTCCTTAACAGCTCACACCACGATAAATTCTGCCAACTTTTCTGGCTGCTTCCTTCACTCTAATTATTATTTTCTCTACCGGATTATATCTCAGCAATTTACCTTATACAAGCTCATCAAGGCACTAGGTATTTTGTTCTGATAGCCACAATTTAAATTCCATGTTACTATTTTTATATGTAAAAAACTACTGTTCATAAATTATTTTTTAAAAGGATGCTGACATCTGAAAAAATGTATTAGAACACCAATTTGTTCAAATTTGTTCAAATTGATGTCCGTTATTTCAAAAGAAGAAAAAGCACACACATGCAAACACTGAAGATCAAAGAAGACCAGAGTTCTCTAAGAATTACCTTTGTTTGAGACACAACATTAATACAATTATTACCTAAAAAAGCCATAAAATATTCACAATGTACTGTGACTTGAACCAGACATTATAGTTACCCATTATGTGAAGCAATGAGAGAATGTGTTCTAAATACCAAATGTTTAGCACTCTGTAGAGGAATATCATTTAGATAGAAATACTGTGTTTGTTTATGCAAATATAAATATGCCTGGCATTTAAAATTTATTCCCACCATGTCACAGGAAAAATATTATGCTGTGATTTAATATAGTTATATTAATTTGTACATGGTTTAATAAACAAACAACAAAAAAACACACAACAACCAAATAAACAAGAATGACCCTTTTATGTGCTTTACAAATTTCGAGTAGTGATACTTTCAGATTATTTTTATTACCCACAGGCACAACAACAGACATCACAGAATATTATTCTGTGATGAGGCAGATAAATCACACCATATACAGGGCAAAATGTGGATGTATATTCAGGAATTCATACAGACTGAATGCTAGATTGAAAGCATAAACCAAGATACCATGTTTTAAAATGCTACTTTAAGGAGCAAAGTATTCACTGTAGGTTTAGGCTGGAAAAGAATAGCACAAGTAAGGATAAATTTCTCCTCTTGCTTCTCAGTTACAAAAATAGATAGGTAGATACCAAACGGTTGAACTTGAAAATCCTATTGATCAGGGAAGACAGAGTGACTGAAAGATTAGATTATCTGTTTAATACTAGGCTAATACCTTTATCCTCAATGAATAGATGCTGGAGTTCTCAGTTACAGTAAAAATGTCAGCTACTTTATACATCCTGTGGGCAGAGCCCTCTAAGAATATCTTTATCTGTATACAACCACTTTGCAGCACACATTTGACATGTCTGAGGCAATTTCGTGGATTTTATACAAAACTAATGCAATTAGTGAACTGGCCTATGGTTCCATTATCACAGTGCTGTGGCAAGGAACAGAAAGGTGAATTGCCTTAGAGGCTGTTGCTGGACACATATTTTCTACAGAGAACAGAAGTTGACAAGATATTTCTGTGGGTTCTGGAAAGACCTGCAAAATTTCAAATCTGCATTCATGAAAGAGGATTGAGACATACCACATTTTCTTTCCACACACAGAATGGCTGCTTCAGGCTATGACAACCTCTCTTTGACATGAAAGGTGGTGGCTTCCTCTGTTAAGGAGAAACAGCTAACAGAGACAGAAATACAGGAGCAGGCTTTACCTTGCTCTTAGAGTTACAAAGAAATAAAAACAAAATGAAGCAAAAATCTCAGAAATGTTTCTATCTGCACTTTGCTTGTGCTTGGGCTGTGCTTCTGCCAGTCATCAGGAAAAGATACAAAAATAGTGAAATCACATGACAAACTGAATAAAGGAATAAAATAATAGAATTGCTTGGGCAGGAAGGGACCTTAAAGATCATACAGTTCTAACACCCCTGTGGGTTGGAACCCAACCATGGACGATGCCATATTTCCCTAGACCAGGATGCCCAAAGCCCCATTCAACTCACCTTAGACACTTCCAGGGATGGGGCATCCACAACTTCTCTGGGGAACCTGTTCCAGTGCCTCACCACCCTTGCAGGGAAGAATTTCTTCCTAATATATAATTTAAACCTTTTCTCAGTTCAAAGCCTTGAACTCCCCTTTGTCCTGTCACTACAGGCCTGTGTCAAAAGTTGCTCTACATCTTTCTTATAAGCCCTCTTTAAATCCTGAGTAATGAGGCCTCTCTGGAACTTTCTCTTTTCCAGCTCTCTCAGCCTGTCTTCATAGGAGAGCTGCTCTAGCAATCTCTCCAGATTAAGGAGAGATTTTTTAGTCCTAGTACCCTGAGGCATCTACCTCCTAAGAGCATTTGTGGGCAGGCTGTACTGATGATTAGGACTTCATCTCCCAGTAGGTTTTGCCATTTGTTTGGGTTATTTTGTTGAGGTCATGTGGCTGTTTTGCTCTTCTTTCTTGCATGTACATATAGGTCTAAAATAACCATCTGGAATGTGTTTTTTGTTTCTCCTCTTCAGATGGGAGATATTTGTATATTTTACTGATATCACCCAATATGCATTAGCATTATACAAAAATGAAACAGGAACACTCACAAAAATCTGATAATGACAGAGGAAAGCATGCAGAAGGTCTTTCCCTTAATGATAATGGCATGAAACTGCCTAGTTTAGAAGGTTTATATCTTTGTTGTCATAGCATCTAAACACTTCATTTTGATTGCACCTACATTTCCCACGATGTTTATTTCATGAGGCACCAAGAATACTTACATAACGTGTCAAAACACTGCAATGTACCTAGAACTGTACTAAAGGCCAAAACCCATGGGTAAAAAGTGGCACATAAAGAGAGCAAAAGTGCTTGAGAATTTTACCAGGACCACGTATCAGCAAGAAATTTATTAAGTAAAATCCTCAGATGCTGTGTACTGCAAACTGTTTACTTTTCATATCCAAAAAAGAAGAAAATAAAAAATGTAACATATCAATCTCACATGAGGCAGAAAAAGAGGCAGTTAGTTTAGCTTAATTTTTTTCAGATAGGAAAAGAGAAGGCTTAGGGGTGACCTAATTGTAGCCTTCTACTACCTCAAAGGAGTCTACAAAAAATGGAGAGGGCCTTTTTATTAGAGCATGTAGTGACAGGACGACGGGGAATGGCTTGAAACTGAAGGAGAGTAGGTTTAGATTTGATACTAGGAAAAGGCTTTTTAACATGAATCTGGCTGAGGCACTGGAACAGGTTCCCCAGAGAAGCTGTGGATACCACATCCCTGGAAGTGTTTAAGGATAGATGGGATGAAGATCTGGTATTCTGCAGAAGGGAGTTTTAGAATTTACCTTGTGTTCATGGAGAAATCCTCCCCCTTTTTATTTTGCCCAAGAGTCTAATTGCACTGTGCAGCAATAAAAAAAAAAACAAACAAACAAGCCCACAGTATATGGGGAAGTTTCAGCAATTAGCTTTTTAAATTGAATAGTAGATCTGAAAAGAAGATGGTGCTAGTAACTCTCTGTGACAGGAACTTTCCCAGAACACAACTGCCATTCATAATGTAAAACTAAAAGGAAGGAAAAAGATAGATACAGGCCTTATAGATCTGCTGTACATTTAAAAAGATTATCCCATCCTCAGTCACACAGCTTGTCAATGGGCCTGGTTGTATTATTCAACTCCAAGAACAATGCATATCTTTCAAAACAGTAAGAATGTGAAGCATAAGAATAGACTCTAAAATTTTCCTGGCATATCAGAGCTTCAAAGCTCCATATAAGCATCCTGTGACCTAGGTAAACCATAATTTCCATCTACAAGTTTGGGGTTCTGCAGTGTGGGAGAGTTAGGTTTCCCAAGACCAGGGGTAAGCCAACACAAAAGCTTAAGTCTTTCTGGCCAGTGCCTGGCAGAGCAGACAGCACGAGATCTCTAGCACAATGGATCTGAACACATTAAAGGTGATGCACTTATATTCACTTAGAGCATGGAGTCATTAATACATTTTTCTAATATGAAACTGAAAAGATAGGAGGGATCATTAGCAGTGATCAAGAACTAGAAATAATGGGATCATCTCTTAGTAGAACACACACAGAACCTTTTCCACAGAGAGAGAAGTTTTCCACAGAGAGAGAAGTGACAGCAAGAACCACAACTTACAGAAAATATGTTTCAATTTAATTTCACCACATCATAAAGGACTTCCCAAAATGCAATCAGTCAACCTTGAGAGAAAATGTTTGAATGATCCTTTTATACCCTGTGTACTTATTTGTATGTCACATTCCCAGCAGTGCGCAGATTAGCCAACTGCAACAGTGCTTTGTGAAAAAATGACAGATATGATGAAAAATGCAGTCACAAAAAGAAGCTGACCATAATCATTTGTATTCACACAAGCTTTGCTGTCTGCTATCCATAAATGAATGAAAAAATTTCAGAAGTTTGATCTTTTTTCTTTTCCTCCCTTTCTTCTTTCCTCTTTGTGAGTTTTTTTTAAAAACTATTATTGACTATTGCAAGTCTAAGGAAAATGCCTTGCAGAATACGCATCTGTGTATCCAGCCTGCTTGTGCTGCATGTGGTAGAGACAGCAAATTTTCCTCACTGAAAATTTCCTGAAATATTGAAAGGCCTCAAAAATTTCTCCCTGAAGGGGAGTGAGGCCATCACCAGACTTGTTAATCAGATATTTCAATGAAGTATATTGCAATGTGTGCCCCACCCCATTTCCCTGTCCCAAATGCATGTAGCAAAAAGCTCTTATGTTACAAGAGAAAGGGTTTAGTAGGGTGTGAAGATGATACTATGATATATGCAACTCATTGTTCATAGCATTGTTTATAGATATTGAAATCAAGAGCAAAGCAATAAGCTGTGTCTGGACATCAGGTAATGCAATTTTAAATCAGCTGGCATGAGATTCAATAAAAGTTCTTTTATATAATGAGACATAACATGATTATTTAGTTATAAATATATAGTACAACATAATATTTGAACTGGTAGAATTTCAAGCCTAAATGAAACACTGAAAGTTGCTTTACAAAAAAAATATGACTAATTTAACTATTCTAGACGAGACAAAAGTTTGTTGATTTGAGGATATGAGAATAGAAATATCTGTACAGTAAAATTAAAGCATGTTAGCAATCATTAAACACTATCAAGTTTAACACTGAGAAATTCTTGCTAAATAGGGCATTTGGCATTGAAATGAACTTTCTATGAAATAACTGTAGCAAGATAAGAAAAAGATACAAGTCTCAACCCCATCCCATTTTAATATTTCAGATAATCTCTGTTTCTTCTCAAGATACTGTACTTTATATGCATAATGAAATTCATAAATTAATCCTTTAGATGACATGTTCATCTTCTGTTTACTCTACTCTTAATATTAATCTATTCACTTTGTACCTTATACTACTAAATTATTTCAGTTTTAGTTCCTTCATTTAATGCATTCTAGTCAGGAAACTGTTTTGTCACTTACCTACCAGTACATTACTGCCTTTGTTTCTAATGCAACTCTTGTTTCACATTAAACCTTGTTCAATATCAGAGTCAGCTCTATCACAGAAGCTGATACAATTTCTCTAGCTCCCCTCACAAAATCCATTTCAAATTTACTTTTTTGTACTCTGAAAGACAAACTGTTCAGCATCTCCCTTTAGAAGGAATTAAATTCTTTATCTTTCACTACAGTTTTTTGCCTTGTAACCTTCTGAAAGGTCATTTTGCACAAAAACTGGAAAAATGCTCTTAGGCAATCCCAAAAAGGTGTCTGAAAATAATCAAGGAAGAAAATTTCAGGAGTTTTATTATATTATTACCATTTCACTCTTTTATTTAAAAAGGCTTGGTTTTACTGTGGCTTTTTCTTCCTTTTTAAACAGTAAGATATAAAATTAATTCCAGTACCTCTGAATTACTTTAAAGTGGTTAATAGTTAGCAAATATTCCATCACTCTCTGTAGTCTCACCAAAACTCTCTGATCCCCCTGTGTTCAGAATTCCCTATTGCCCACCTTTATGAAAGTTCAAACCATCAAACTTAAAAAGATGTCATAGATATTCAGTGAAATATTTCAAGGTTTTTAGGCTGCATCACAAGCTTTTTATTCAACATCAAGTTGGAAGGAATTTCTACTCTGTCCTATTGTTGTATAGGATTTTTCTTACTTGATGGGAGAATTCTTAAACTCAGGAGGATTTTTTTATGCTTACCACCCGGCATTTTTCCTGATTAATATTTTTACTACTTGGCATTTACTTCTTTTTGAGTTCCTTATTGTGCTGACTTTCACATTGTTACCCAAGTTCCATATACCTAAAACTTCCCAGCAGAATATGGTACATTGACAAAGGGCATCCAAGTTAATCCAGAACTAAAATTAAATAAATACATAAAAATCTGAAGTCAGGAGACACAAAGGAAACAGTAAGGATATCTGTAGCAGGTGTTGGCAAATTTCACAGTCCCATATTACTGATCTTCCTTCCAGTATTACAGTGAGTGACGAAATTCAGAACTTTGGTTGTCCACTGCTGTGCAGAGCAATCAGCCCCATTTGTTACACTGAGCAAGCAGAGTCCAGCAGTGTGGCACAGTGACTGTGTGAGCTCCTTTCCCCATGTCTTCTAGATAATTAGGAAAACACATTCTGATTAATACTGGCTCCTACAGGGGCATTCAGCTGGCTACTGTTTAGTAGAAGCTGTCAATTTAATGATGCTACATGGTGGGATGTTTGTGAAGATGATTGTTCTTACAGACATAAATAAATACACTCGGTGTTTGCTTTGAAGTTCACTGTACAGAGACTTCATTTCCTGGAAACAGTCATTCTGCAAAGGCAACCACTTACCTTGTTCACAAAAAGAAAATAAAAAAAAAATAGAAAACTAATTTTATTCTCCTTTATAAAAATTTTATGCAACTTCTCTAACAGTGAAATTGTGAGACTTCTTCGTTTTTAAAATAACTGAGTCAGAATAGTACAGGATTAAAATCTGTGGGGCATGAAAGCATTCTTCACTTTCATCTGATTCCTAGAACCTGAAGCACAGAATGATTTCAGATGACAGGCTTTCAAGTGAACATGAGAGGAGAATGAAACATCGCCTGGAGAAAAGTATAAATTTTCTTTGTAAGAAAGTTCATCCAATGCTATGCTTAATATAACTCAATTAGTAACAGAAAAAAAAAAAGAAGAAGAATCATATATGGTATGTGATTTGATTATATTGGGTAGTTCGTAATTGTATTGCTAGAGAAGAAACTAGTAAAAATTCCCCTGCTTTTATTGGCAGTAGAACAGTTTGTCATGCCTCTCATATGAAAATAAAATTAGCTGTCTTATCTCATAACCAAGATGAAAACATAATGATTTTGGTTTTATTGGGTTTGTTTTGTTGTTTCTTAAATCTCCTGTGCCATTGGCCTCTACTTGTTTGTACTCACTTCTTTGTTTAATCACCTAAAAAAAGGCATCAGAGTGGGAGCAAGATTAGTTTTTAGATAACTAACAACATGATTTTCAACATGGAGTTAGGAATTGCCAGCACATTCTAGCTTTCATCACTTTCCTGTTTCAGGAACCTCTTACTTGTGAAGCACTAATGATCTAAGCAAATCCTGTAGCAGATCTGACCTATCAGTGTACAGACTTAGGAGAAATTATTTGGCCAAAACCATTTTTTACTTTTTCTTATAGAAAAATTTGACATTAAGTTTTAAGAGCTATATTGCAATTTAGCACTCTCTGCCTTAGGAGATATCATGTGCAGAAGAAACAGCTCAATTCTACTTGCCTTTGGTCTTGACATAATATCCCAAACAATCTACAGTCAATGATTTGGTGTACAACTAATAAAGTATGAGAAAACTTGTACATACAGTAGATGCATTTACTTAAGTAAGTTTGCATTAGCAGCAGGTGTGCAAAGTGTAGACCATTGCATACTTCATGCTGAGCATTTTTTAGAAGAATAAATGTCTTGTCAATATCTGATATTTTGAAGTGAATCACCATTATCCTTAATGGTGATTAGCAAATCACTGTTTGTTACATGGTGAGATGCCCTGATGCTACAAAAACCTCCTACTATAGGACAATCCTCAGCAAACCACCCACCTGAACCAGGGCTAACAGGAGCCCTAAAGGCATTTGCAACTTCAGTGTCTACTCACAGGCTGGATCTCACCAGCAGGACAAGTGTTATGCGTTCAACAATGGTATCACCTCTGATCACAGTTCTGAGCCCCAGCTACTGTTTCTTGTGTCCAGCTGTGGTGCCACCCATTTTTAAATACATTTCATGATTGGCACCAGAATGTTAATAACTCAAACTTAAGCAGTCTGGCAAACTGAATGTGTTTGGCACGATCCAAAGCCTGCTGATGCTGCAGAGAATACATCTATTGATTTTCATGGGTTTGACGTTTGCTTTCTTATTACTATGAAGCAGAAATATTTGGGATATTAAAAGACTTGTTATTATTGCAGTGTATTAAAAATATGAACTTTGCACCTTAAGATTAGAGAGAATAAACAGCCAAGTGTTTCAAGCTAAAGAAGAAATATGTCTTAGTCAAACTACAGCAGTCATGTTTACAGAACACACAGAAGATGGCTCATCAGTGGAACACAAATCAAACAGACCCAGGACTATCTCCCTAGAGTTGTGAGTCATGGCATTGTGCTCAGACAGAACAGATCTGAGATCTGGGATCTGTGAACAGAGCACTGTGAGCAATGATTGGTACTGAAATTGCACTAAGGTGTCACTGGAAATACCAGAGCATGGCTGAGTCCTTCCAATGGGTGGCTTTAATGTTAAATCAGAAGTGACAGGGGGAAAGAACGTTAGGAAACCACAATCACAGAAACTAAGCACTAATTTTTCTGTTTCCAGTTTTGCTCTGGTAATTTTTTTCCTTCAAAATAATACATAAAATCACCCATAGACTTGCCAGATAACAAGAACAGATAGAACACCAAAACAGCCCAGGCATCTCTCTCTGCTAATGCAAGACTCAGATCACTTGTCTAAAATGTAAGTACATCCTAGTACATACATATCAGTAGCAGCCACAATCTCATTACTATGCAACTCTCGAGCAAAATCTAGAACAAACTAAAAGAGCAGATTTAAGGCACTGTCAAAAGCAGTGAAGGCTGGTGTGAAGAACAGTGTACAGCAATCAGCAGTGACTTAACTTCAGCTGTAGCACTTATGGCTCCATATCTACAGCGAGACAAAAAAACAGAGGGTAAGCAGAGAAATACGGCACCTTGTAAATGAAAATACTGCAAAAGAAAAATCTTGAATTGGAGCATCCCTGGAATACTAGAATGGCAAAAATAAAAGCAAAAAAGACTAAACAGTATTCTTCAAAATTCCATCTAAATATTTCTGTTTGCTCAAGGCCTTTTACAGAAATGTGAAGTACTCTGCAGCAGTCCACAACAACAACTCAGGTTTGTTAAATACATTCCTAACCGTTATTTGGTGTCGCCAAGTGGGATAGTACCACTGGCACAACATAAAAACTGTGGAGCAGGCTCTGCTCAGAATCTGCTCCAAGAAAACCACATGTGAAGAAGAAAGCAAAAGAACAAGTAACCATAGGAATTTATCTGTCTCAACAGAAATGCATAAGATAAAGGAACTGATCAATAGGAAGTGACATTTTAGACAGGAGAAGCTGAAAGCAAAGATACACAAAACATCTGCTCTTTTTTTCAACATAAACTTTAAATCTCGAACATAATGTCACTGAAAAGAAGCAGTTATGAGAGCTTAAATCAATGTCTAAAATTAACTACAAATTGCTATGAGAAGATCTGGATGCTGGGTAGAAAGGCTTCAACGTGAGACTGGAAATATTTGAGGCATTTATACTGGCTCTTGACACAGGAGTCCCCTCAGTGAACCTGGTGAATGGAAACCAGTTAATAGGAAGTTTTACAAAGACAAGAGAAACATTAGGCAAAGTCATTAGCAGTGAATGCCCAGCACACCAGTGAATCTCTGCTCTAATGAGAGGGCAGGAACAGTAGCAGAAGGTCCAGAAGAACAGGAGGGACCCATGGACCAGTTCTGGCACTGGGAAGCCTTAGCACAAGCCACGATTACCTGCCATCTCCATCTCCATGCCTGCCATGGTTTATTTAAAACAAAACAGTGTTGAGAAACAACTAGCATGTGGTTTTGGCTCAAAATTGTGGCAAGAGATAACATTTCATAGACTTTTTTTTTTCTGTTTAGCTCTCATATGAAATACAACATGACATGTTCAATCAAGGTGCTTCCATCAGGTCAGAGCATTCTTCATTACAAGCACTGGCATTACTTGATGTTCTTTTCTCTGACCCAGTGTAATTGTCACAATCTCAAACCTGTCATGCAAAATATTTCAGACAAATGTGTTTATAAACAAAAGACTTGATGGTTCACTATTATTCAGACAGCTGGTGTGCTATAAAAATATTTCAAACATGAAAATAAACAATTTTAGAGGTAACTGATAAATTAGGCCAAAATCTCACCCTGATTACTCAGCTACTGGGTGCAGCAGATTAGCCTCAGACTAATCAGTACAAAGTCATCCCAGACACATAAGTTTGAGACAGTGGGTGCTATTAATATCTCTTCTTTGAGGGGGATCAGTGTCTATTCTCACTCTTCCACCTCACTATGGTCTGTGACTGTATTTGCATTTTGCATATTTTGTGACTAAGTGCATTTACATGCTATGATTTTGTCTTTAGTCATTTAGATTAGATCACTAATTAAGTAAACATGCTTTTTCATTTTAAACTTTAATCAGTTGCAAGCTGTCTTTTTTAACAAAATCTAGGATATGTAGATCTTCCTTCATACTGTTATCCATTACCAGTTCCATTTGAGAAGACAGTCCATAAAAGGAAATTAAAACCAAAGAAAGAAAAATGCATATTTACTCATTTACTTATTTTTTGTCATGTAATTTACTATTGTAAAATTGCCTTAAGTTTCATAAAATCTGGTAGCCAACAAAGGCTTTAAAACATAAACCCAGAGCTGCTTATCAACAGAATATAGAAGATGTGAATTGAAGCTATTTAAAAGGAAAGCCCTGTCCACTGTCCTGTCTATCCATTACAGCAAAGATTACATTTTCCCCAGCCCAGTAACTCTCAGACACACTCAATACATGATAGAGCAGCATGTCCATTGTACAGCATGTGTAGAAGGTGGCAAGAATTTAAAGTACTATCTGCAGCCAAACATTTTTGTGTGTGTGTTTAAATGAATTTTATGCAAACTTTCTGCAGAAACAGACTGCCACGTACTGGCCTATCAACACCCATGCCATCAAAAGCCTTTGTTCCCTTCCCATGTATCCTGTCAACTCATCTGGTGGAATATTACCTCTCCTAACAAGCTCTAACAAGGTCATGTTTTTTCCTTAACATCTCTACTTAAAGAAAAAAGTTGCAACCATGAACTGCTCTACCATGTCAGCGAAAAAACAGAAAAAAAGGGAAAAGGATGGTGTGTAAAAGTTTTAATTCTTGCCAGTGAGTTATATAAACTCTGAAATTCTACCAGACTATTAGTATTGTGTCTCTATTGGTCAACAGAAGTTATTTCCCTTCTTATATTCATCTTTACTTAGTGCTATGACATATTACATTCTCCACTTAAGGTATTTATATTAAGACTCTTGTGGGAGTGTAATGGAATATTAAAACTGGAAAAGATGTTTTGATTTCCAGAGTATGGATTAGCCTCAGTTCCAAAATACAGAACACAAGCAGGACATGTAATTTCTGAATGGGTTATTTATTCTGCTGTTTTGGAGTGGTAGCCAAGAGTGTCACCTTTCTTACTATGATTAATTAACTAGTCAGTCATAATTAGTTAGGAATCCCCTGGTGATGAACACCATCCAGATATACAGACTGAAACCAATAGAGAGGCTCAGGTTTTCAAGAAGAAATGAAAAACTCTGTAGTTGGTAGTTAACTAAACCCAAGGGAGGGTTGCTCCTAGATTCAAATATAGAGACTTGCTGTTATAGCCTGGAGGATGACATAAAGATTTATATACCTCCTAACAGCTCCATATTTACCATTATAACTCAAGACATTCATATTATACATATGAAACATAAATTAGTTTTTTTAGTCTGTCATATTTTTTTATCCTTCACACCTCTTGGCAATCAATTATGTATGTTAATTGCAGCTGATGCAGTAAAGAGCCCTTTCTTCAATTTTCAATAAGTTCTTTTATTTCCAGTAGAAACACCTTGTTTTTGTATAATGAAACAGTCCAAATGGGAATTACAAATCCACTTTCTCCATGCCATTTATTACACTGTTCAATGTACAGCTTCCTGTACTCAGTGCTAGTTCATTTGGCCTTTATACCACATTCTTGCCAGCCCATTGCGAGCCCCTTAATACCAAACCTTTGTAGCATCTTTTTCAGAATTCAGGAGTAAGGAGACAGTGCTGTGGGCTAACTGTTTGCTCTTGGATTCACTGATGCTACACAGGAATGACTTTTTTTGCATTAGAAATTAGTGATTATGGTACATGACAAAGGTGCCAGAGACAGGGGTCAGTTCCCTCACCAGAAAAATATGTGAGAAGTATTGTCCAGTTGATTAAATAGCAATAAAAGTTGCAAATTGCAAGTTCTGCCTTTGAAAGGTCATCAAGATGTATTATAAGGATTCTGAATGAATCCCCAGGATGCATAATTAAGCAATCAGATACATTTTATTATCCATTTCCATAAATTAACATCTGAATCAGAATAGTGTGCTCAGTCAGCGTGTCACAGAGGAAAATAGAATATCAAGAGAGCCACTCACCAATCAACATTCTTCACTTTCCTCAAGGCAATCCTTTCTGTAAGGTTAACATGATACTAGTTTGATGGAGTAATATCTTTGCTGATTATAGCTGCCCACAAACATTTTTCTGTTACATATCATAGCCTGTGAGTGGAATTTGTTTCTGTTCCACAGTCATATGTGCTTGGTTTTCCTCACATGCATATTTTGGATTCTACTCAATGAGGGAAAAGAAAGTTGAAGCAGCATCCATCATAATTTTACTGCTTAATTTTAAAAATTTTATTCCTAATTGTAATCTCCATTACCAATGCTGATTCATCTACAAATACAAATATACCTTTGGTAAGACAGGAGCATTAGACATAAGATTTATGGCAGTCTTTATATTCAGAACTATAACAAGAATTTATTAAATGTAATTGTATATCTCTCATTTCCCAGAGTATGACTGGTTTGAGCAAAGATTACAACCTTTTTTGGCTGCAGAAACTTTCCCTGTGTCACACCCTTCATGAAAGAAAAACTGACAAAAAGGATAATTATGGAATGAAACCTGTGTTGCCCATCAGTATAAAACAGCTCTGAATGTACCATAGTGTGTGAATGATCATAGTGTGCTGTCCACATGGCAATACAGAAACATAACCTGACACATTTCCAGATACAGCAAAACTTTTCTACAGTGATTCTACACTGCTGATTATTTCATACATTATGATAATTTGAACAGAAATGAGATGCAATGAAAAATAGTAGCTAAAAAATCCTGTCTTCAAACAGACGGGTATAAAAAGAGTACAACTTACTTTTAAAGAGATGCAGGAGTTCATGTTTTGAAATCACATCCTTTTTCCCTCCTAATTCTTTGATATAATGATAATGTAAGTTCTGGAGGGCCTCTGTCTTTGAGTGGCATTGAATTAAAAACAAATTATGTGTTTTCCTCTTTAGGAACAGGGACAGCACCAACTCAGTATCCCTGTGTCCTACAGACAGCTCTCCAGCACATTCTGGAAAGCAAGGCTGGTTGAAGCAACTTTTTATTCATCTGCCAGTTGCATGGCTGTGTCCCACAGCCTCTGCTTTATCCCACACCTTCTGATTCCAGCCACAGACCTTGATTCTCTGCCTCTCAAACACACCTGTTGCAGTTAGCTTCAGCTGTTGCAGGCAAGCTACCTCTTAATTCTTGATAGATAAATTGGTTTGGGCTGGCTTCAGACAAGGAATAATTCAGACAGGAGGCTGTATTTATTGAAGAATTCACCAGCTTCTCATTAGTCTTTTGAGACAGTAAAGCTGCAGTGTGGTTAGCAAGTTAACCAAGATCTGGTTTTCTAATGAGAGGACATATTTTGCTGCCTGGTCAAAGGTGTAGTGCACTTATGTAGCTGAGTCAATTTTTAAACAGAAATTACCTGGAGGCAATTTTTGGGTTTGTGCCTTACATAACAGACAGAAGAAAAAGCATTAAATGAACTCATCTAGGGAAAATGGAACAATTATTTCATTTTAATTTTATATTCCTATTAGTATTCTTCTAAAAAGACAGTGAAATGATATTATCAGCACACATTTATAGAAGTAAATGCAATAATAATAAAATATAAGCAATAAAGTCATAATGAGGTCTTTATTAAAAATATATACTAAATTCTCCATTTCTGGAAAAGAAAAGGTTGAAAAGAATATCTAAAATCAGCTTCTGAATAGCTATGAGCAGTTTAGCAAGATGAAGCCAGACTCTTCTGTCATGTATGGCAGTAGGACAAGGGACAGAGACAGATTAAAATGAGAGATTCAGACCAAATGTAGGAAAACCTTTTCCATCTCAAGGACAGACAAGCAGTGCAGCAAGCTGACCAGAGAGGCTGCACAACCTCCAGCCTTGGAAATTCACAAGATCCAACCAGATAAAGCCCTGAGCAGCCGGGTCTAATCTCACAGCTCACCCCACCTTGAGCAGCAGGCTGCACTGGAGACCTTCCACCTCAGCATGATCCAATGAACGCTTGAAAAAGGTGTACACATCTTCTAAGTTTTTTGCCATTTAACCTGAACATACATCAAAATAGGCAATTCCTTGCAGAAGATGTGAAAACACAGACTTTGGGAAAGTTTTCTTTCCTGAGAAAGAAAAACTTAGCAATTCAATGAAAACATTTCAGATTTTACCCCAATACTTGTCCTTGTAATGTGCTCTTCTAGGGGGTTTATTTATTTATTTATTTATTAGGTTGGCTGGCTGGGTTTTTGTTTGTTATCAGTTTTAATTAAACATCTAAAGAATATATTAATTGCTGAATTTACAAAGATGATACCATGTTTAATTTCAAAGACCTTGTATTTTCTCCTCTGAAGGGAATTACAAGAGAAAGAAACAAAGTACTATAATAATTTTTGAGACACATGTGACCTGAACACTGGCAGTAAAAATAGTTGTGAGGTAATCTTGAAATGTCCAGGTACAAAGCTCTATCTGTGATTAGCTTTCATTCCATGGCATAACGAATGTGAAACAAATGCGGCAACTGCTCACTACATGGAGTCATACAAGATTTCTAGTACAGAAACACAGGCTAGACAACTGTTAAAAAAGAGCAATTGTTCTTTATTGATTAACTATTTCATTGTTCAACAACACACAGTTGAAATACAAGATTCTGTTGTTATTCAGTCTGATGATTAGCTAACTGAAATAATAAAATCATAGCACATTCACCTACACTGTAAGGTGGCAATACTAATTTTATTATAAAAATGGTTGGTGATCATGAAAACATTGCTGAATACACTGCTTTTTAAAGAACTTTTGTCTTCATAAGTACATAATCAATACTGATTTGAAGCTCTTTGCAGCACAGAAGACTTGGACCAGTTTGGATACTGCACATCTCAGTTGTAGGTCAAGTAAAATTTAGGCCATCTGCAAAGCTGAAAATACCTTCACTGATAACAAACGCTATGAAACGAGGTCGAGATCCTGAAACCCACTGAACTACACAGGGGGCAAGAGACATTATATCTTTTATTAGACCAACTGACAATCAGAAAATAGACTTAATGCCTTTAAGCACAGAGTCCTTTCTCCAGGTACAATACATGTCTTCATTTCATTCATGCATTCATTTAATTTCATTCATGCTTACCTGTCTATACCAAAAATAAATTTAGGAGTTGACTTTAACCTCTGAGAACCTTGATATCCAGGGGCTTTAAGAGAGAGGACACTGTCTTGTGGCATATTGTTCCATGAGTCTACTGTCCCACTCAAGAGAGAAAGGGGATATCTGCCAATGCAAGTCAAATCATTTAAGTAAATAAACTCTTAATTTTACCTTAGATGCTTAGATCTTATCTCTTCCTCCCATATAGTTTACATTTATTAATTTTGTCTTGGTTGGGGGTCTCCATAGCTGATTTACTTGCCTAAATCAAGCCCAGAACAACCATGGGGCGCCTGAATGGAATCATGGAATCACAAACTGGCTGAGGTTGGAAGGGATGTCTGGAGCTCAGCTGGTCCAAACTCCCTGCTCAAGCAGGGCCACACAGAACAAGTTGCTGAGGACCACATCCACATGGCTTTTGACTGTCTCCAAGGAGGAAGGACTCCACAGCCTCTTTAGGATACCTATGCCTTCACAATAAAAGTAGGTTTGTAAACTGCTGCATTATGATGCTCTTAATAAATAAGGTAGAATTTCCCAGAGCAGTTTATTGACAGCATTTTTAAAACATATCAGTCAGACCAGAGAACAGCCAAGGAATGCATCTTAAGAGAAATGTGTAATGGTAAACAAAAGCAAATCAGTACAAGTGTTTAGATTAGCTCTCCACTATGCAAAGAATAAAAAAAAAATTATGAGACTCTATTTCTCCTTTTTGGTGCTAGTCATTCTAGTTGTTAAAGACCATGTTCTCAACAAGGCAACTTTTGCTTGTTCACAAAAAGCCCCAAAAGCCTAATCACATTTATCAATAGATAGTGAAAAGCAAAGAAAACAAGTTAAATATGCAAAGTACACTTAAGAACTCAGATAGTAGTATAATCTAAATTCTTTGTAGCTTTCTCAAAACAGCAACAGAAAAGCAGGCTCTCATGCAATTTTTGATATTGGACTTTATTTTTCTTGACAGCAAAAGATCCTAATCTGATCCATTTGTAATTTACTTCAATGCTTCACAAAACATTCTGTCCTAACAAGGAAGTTAATTTGCAACAGCTGTATGCTGACTAGTTTGGACAACTCAGAATTAATAGAAACTGCATTGTGAACATCTTGAAAAAAATCTCTGTATTTTTTCACTTTTTTTTTTTTAATTGAAGGATATTCTTTTTGAAGAAGTGCTGCATGCATCTTTGAGGCAAAATTGCTGCTATACAAGACAAGTAGGTGTTTTCTTAGCAATCAAAGCAGGCAATATCTCCAGCGGACATGGAACAATGTTCTGACACTTGGAGAGGCACATACACACACAAGAACATGAATACAGCCAATAACTCCTCTAACACAATGGTTCCCTTTTCAGCAAGTCCCCAGATGGCTCTGATAGGAAGCACTCACTTGGCTCTGCTAGGCATCCTGCAGTAACAGGAAAATCTCAAATTAACTGGACAGGGAGGCCCCAGTATTACAGAACAGGATGGAGCTTGATAAAGGGATTTTAGAAATATGACAAAAGACAGCAGATAAAGAGGTGCTCTTTAAAAACAAAACAAAAAGAAAACACAAACTAGAAGACAAACCAGGAAGGAGTGGTGTCAATGTCCACTATAACAAAAGCACCCCCACAGAAGTTTCATATGAGCTACACACTGCCAGGTAATAGCATATACAGAAGAGGTTTTCTATCTATAAGCAGTCTCTAAAGAGCCTCTCCAATGCAAGTCTTAAGGTAATCCATATTAATCTTCCATGCAAGTGCATCCTTTTAAACCCAGATCTCCTAAAGCAGCGTATGGAGAAACTGAATTTTTGTTAGGGTTCCCATAGCTCTCTTCAAACACAGCCCCACACCTCTGTGAACAGTGTGCCAAGCTCTGTGCTTCAGTCATACAACATTGACATATACACAGAATTACTCTGCACATTTTCACACTCTAATACAGATATCTTCTACAGAGCTAACCTTCTTTTAATTTATGTTGAAATTTCCTGTAAATCACATTGTCAAGCTCCCCATAATAACAGCTGAATAGCTTCAAAAATTTCATGTCCTACTTTTTTGACCTGCACTGGCACGCCTTTAACCTAAAAATTTCACTACTTAAGATGACTGCAGTCATTCCCAGGAGACGAAAAATGAGATTTGTGTAGATTCTCCTGCATAGCTAGAATAACTTGGTGTTGCTTCCTTCCTGATTAAGTTTTTTTCATTTAACTAATTCCCTGTGTTAAAGCCACCACATAACAGAGTGGGAAACTTCATTTCACTTACTCCTCTTCTATAGTATTCCTTGATTAAGATTTCTTTTGCCTACTTTAATTACTGTATTCTTTCCTTGAGGCAGTAATCAAAAGACATAGTAACAAAAGTTTATATGTTGTTAAAAAAATGCACAAACCACAGAACTGTGTTTTGTCATAACTAGGAAGCCTTACACTTTCTGTGCATACCAGTTGTTTTAACAATTTTTTTTAAATGTTTGCTTAATAAATAAATAATTCTTCCTTCTCTGCTGAAATCTTATGTAAGGAAATGAGCACTACCACCTCTTATATACAGATGTCATTTTATAGAAAATCCAGTGAGATACAGAAAATCTGGCCAGGAGGTGAGAGAGCAGAGCTGGGCACTGGCATGACCAGTAACATTTGGGACAGGGGGCCCTGGGCAGAGCCAGAATGTGCCTCCTGCCTCCTAGGGCAGGAGGGGAGGGGGCCAAGAAAGCCTTTTGCTTTTTCTTTTCTTAAAGATATGGTTTTAGGGTGTCGGGGTTGCAAGCTGCTAAGACAGAGTGGCCCATGAACTTCAAGAACATCTAAAAACATTTAACATACTCACTCTTTCATTTGTTATAGTACATTTTTAACTATCAACCTTTCACCACCTATTCAGCACACTTCCCTTTTAACTCCCAAATGTGTACCTAAAAATAACCCCAAATCCCAAAAGATCCCTAATATCTATAAAATAAACATGTTCCATAATTGCTCACTGGAATCTCTTCATTTACCTCCCATTCCCTCTGCCAAACGTCAGTAGCAGAGCTCCAAACCCATCCTTTGGGAGGGAAGGAGATTCATGACCCTTTTAGGCCTCAGCCATCAGGCCTATCCTAATCACTGCTAAACCTTATTATTCGTGGCATGTTTCATGTTCTGAAAGTTTTTTTTTCCCTCAGCAAAATAATGGCAAGTCATCTTACAGAATTATCCCAGATACATAAAGTATTTTAGGATGTAAATTTTATAAATGTGCCAAATATATTTTCATGTGTATTTTTTCACAACAATTTATGTTCTTAAGTCATAACCTTAAGCGTGCATTGAATATTCTTATTTTTCACAGAAACCTATTAAGAATAAGCAGTTCTTAGGAATTCTGCGAGTGATGCAAGAAAAGTCTCAGGCCTCAATTCACAAGGAATTTCTGTGCTGTCATACCTAAGTTTTAAGCATCTGACTGGGAATTAAATCCTTAAACCCCATACTTAGTCATTTTGACTCTTTACTCAGTGAGTGAAATATCAAGCAAGTCTCACCAATCCACCTAATACCTAGACACTTATAAAGACAGAGGCATGTCTGAAATCCTCCTCTCCCTTAGACTGGTCTTATTGCTGTGGGAGGGATTCACAACCTGGACCTGCTCCTGCATTTGGATGCTTTTGGATGTGTCTTTTGTGTAATACATCTGTTTCATGCTTCTTAACATACAGAGCTGCCTTCTCTGCAGCTTGAGGACAAATAAGACACATCTCTCATCTCTTGCAAAAGTGCTGCAGTCAACAAGCTGTGAGCTCTCATTATCCTCTGGCAAATTTCTGTCATCATGTAACTCACAGTACAAGACTGATTGGGCCAGAAGGAGACTAAGACTGAGGTTTGGTAGTGAGGGCTTGCAATTGCTTTCTGTGTTATCACTGGTCCTGAACAGCTTGTGGATTAAAGAGCCATTTGTCACTGAACACTGCTTTAATCAATACTAAAAAGCCTACACTGTATTAAAGTCAACTTCTTGACTGACTTCCAAACAGTTTAATGTAAATTTCTCTTATTGCCACAATAAATACCTTGCTGTGAGTAGGTAGATATTTTTCTCCTGATATTTTAGAATTTTTACCACTTCATTAAGTCCTGTATATGACTTCTCACAGCAATCATTTAAAAGATACAAGTCAAAGCCTGGGCTGGAGTTCTATGGAAAAAAATTTATATTTTTATTTGTTCCTGAAATTTCAGGCCATCTATCTGCTCGAAAACTTGTGCAATTGACTTCAGCAAATATTGTGGAAAAATGTGATCTTTACTTAAGATTTCATCTCTGCTTTATATTTGAAGATTTAAATTTTTCAATAACTAATTTTTCACCTACAAAACATAACCTGCCACGATCAGAGCAATTTGAAAAGCTATCTATTTCTGATGGTGTAAATACCATAAATACCTTTTTTCTTTAAATCTTCACAAAAATATGGTAGTGTGCATTTGTGCACTCCATGAGAATAGAGAATGAAAATGGGGTTTCTTCATGAATTGTGCATTTGTAACAAAATCATTTGAGAAATTAGGATCAGTCAAGAGACATTGGAACCAATATTTTCAAATATTAATTAAATAAAATAATTCTAGAAAATCAGAAATTTACCCTGTAATTTCTAGGTACTTCCCTGTAATTAAAACACTTAGCAATCTATAAATTACCTTGAGCACCACATTTACCGAGTATATTAATGATAGTTGTCAAGATGGCACTTCAATATACTTCTTAGTATATAATAATATTTCAACATGGGAATAATTTATAACTACTCAAAGCAAATATAAGTACACCATAATCTCAGGCAAAATTCTAACACAGAATATAGAATTAAAAGACAGTGAGTCTTGCTAATAGCAGATGGGAAAACAAGTATCTTTTCTGCAAGTCTTCTCTTCCCCACAGAATGAGAAATTAATTGAAGGCATCATACTTGAATCTCATCCAGCTTTGCGTCAAAAAGCCTAACAGTGTCACCACATCTCAATTCTCTCACTGCAACAAAACCACTGAAAGCTGAACTGCAAATAGACACAATTACCCTGGTGAATGTGTCCAATTTTCTGTACCAGCTTTCATTCAAGATGAACAGAAGATTCACTCAGTCTCAACAAGCTACAAAGGAGGTCTGCAAAATGACAGAAAACAATAGAAATACATTCAGAAGCAGACAGTGATTTCTGTGGAGGAAGAAGTGTAGAAGCTTGCACACAACTAAAGAGCATAAAGGTTACCAAAGACTTTTCAGAATATATTAAAAGAAACTTCAGTATGAACAAAAAATGTAGAAGCCATATCCCGGTGGAACTTAATACGTGTTTCTTTCAGTTCTTAATGAATATTAATGGCAGATAGGAATACAAGCCTTTGACATTAGAATATTTTCACTGTTGAGACTTTGTTTGAAAGTAAAATTATTTATTCACTAAAGAGTTGATTCTGATTACCTTGGTCTCCATGGGTATGCCCTGCAAGTAATCAACAAAAATTTTGGTCCTCAAACCACACTTGATAAGTCATGAAACACGGGTTTGAGTATCTTTGAATTTCCCTGTTTAAAACAGTCACCATCTCCATCTCCAAGACTATGACCAGCTAATGCACAGTTTTTAATGCATTTCATCCTCCATGAGCTCTCCATCCCTCAATTGTTACAGACCCTAAAAAGGAGACAACAATCACATGAGGAATGCTGAATAACAGACTAGAATGACCATACAGCCCCTGGTGTCTCCCAATTCAGTCCATGAATGACAAAAGGGTCTGTCAGACGATATTTTGATCTGCTGGCAGAGACATTACACCAGAACTGGAGCATGGAACAGACACCTTCACTGAGTAGGACTGTGTTGTGGTTCACTGCTGGCCAAATGCCAGGCACCCATGAAAGCCTCAAACTCACTCCCCTCCACAGCTAGACAGAGGGGAGAAAATCTAACTAAGGGTTTATGAGTTGAGATAAGGACTTATCAATTACTATCAAGGGCAAACGAGGCTCAACTTAGAGATATTAAGTAAATTTATTACTAACAAAATCAGAGCAGGGCACTGAGAAGCAAAATAAGACCTTAAAAACACCTTTCCCCTCATTAACCCCTCCCTCCTTCCCACCGACAGTACAGGGAGACTGGGAGTAGGGATTTTGGTCTGTTTATCATTTATCACGTGGTTTCTCTCACTGCCCAGGGAGAGAAGTCCTTCCCCTGCTGCACCATGGGGTCCCTTNGGGCACAGCTGCTTCACCATGGCCCTCACCATGGCCTGCAGAGGAACCTCAGCTCCAGTGCCTGGAGCACCTCCTGCCCCTCCCTCTGCACTGACCTTGGTGTTCTGCTCACATGTTCTCATTCTGCTCCTCTGTCAGGAATGAAAACTGCTCTACAAACTTTGTTTTGATTTTCTTCTTAACTATGTTATCACAGAGGTGTTACCGTAATCTCTAACTGGTCCAGCCTTGCCCAGCAGCATGTCCATTTTCAGAGCCATCAGGGTTTGGCTCTTCTGGACATGATGGAAGCTTCTGGAAGCTTCTCACAGACACCACCTCTGTAGCCCCCTCAACTACCAAGACCCAGGCTGTGTAAAACCAAGACAGGCTGCTACTACTGAATAGTAGGAGATCCCCTACTCTAAATGGAAATGGGAATATGGTCTAAAGAAGTGGCCAGGTATGGAGGCTATAATCACGTGGAACACACCAATAAATGGGAAGCACAGAATCATAAGACCCATGGACAACCCCATCTCTCTTTAGACAGCAAAAGATTTTAATTTATTCCTGTGGAGCAATGAGATACTAGAAAGCTTAAACTACCCAAAGAGTCCATGGAAATTAAGACCTGAACCAAAAGAAATCACCAAAAAGTAAATACGTTTTTTTCTCTTTATGTTGTTTCCATGAAACACTGGTGTCTTTTTTTCAAAATTGGGGTTTTCCCTGGTTTTTTTCTTCGTATAAGCCTTGAATTGACCTTTCTTGTGACCATTCATGCTACAATTTTCTGGCCGAGCAGTCATAAGTCTTGCCTCTGTATTCACTTTTGATTATTATTCCTCATACATGTTAATTGGAGTTTTTTGATAATAATATTAATTTTAAAAAAAACAAACCCTTACACTGACTGTATTATTTTCACAGATACCTGATTTCTAGGGAGGCAAATATATCTGACCATCTCATATAGAGATTAGTATACCTTTGTTGACCCAATCTATAGAGTAAAGCATACTTGCATATCCATGAAAAAACATTAGCATTAGCAGAAAATACATTAATGACAACTAAACAAGAGAAAATGCCATTAGTAAAATAGAAATATTAAATGCAGTGGTAGAACAGAAGCATTTCACAGGAAATCTATATACTCAATGCTATATTATTCACCAGTCCATGTGATTGAAATCACAGGTCATAATTTGTAAAATTTAAATGGTTATTCAAATCATCACAAAGAGAAACATTTTGAACATGACATGCCTTTGCCCACAGTGAATCGACCACTTGAAACTCTTTACAGCAGCTATCCCTTCCTGAATTACATCAAGACAACACTATAAATCAAAACCACAAATGATTAAGGAACTGCAAATAAAAGCATTAAATAAATGGAACATTTAACCATCTACTCTACAGAATCAGCAGAGGAAGCAAAGAGAAAAACATGATAACATGCATACAATTTAGAAGAAGACTCCTTTCATACTATCCCTCCTAAAGTAACAGCTTCTTTACTGAAAACCCCGAAGAGAAAAGTTGTGACAACAGTATTTACTACCATATTTTCCTCAAAAGCCAGTATTTCTAAATCTCACATAGAGAATACATCTAATGGACCAATGGGACTAGAAAGATGAAAACAAAGCCCTAGATGTTTGTCATCTAAGTGTATGGGTGGTTTCAACCACACATTCTATCAATTTAAATTCCCAGATTAGATAAAGCCTGAGGAAGTATATATAAATTCTGTGTAACACACAAAAGCACACTCTCTGACTTCCTTTGTAATACCTGGGTGGCTGTGATAAAGGAGTCCAGTGTCAGCAAGTGCAAATCGCATTTCTTTTACAGCATGTTATAAAAATATATGTTGCAAGCAGCCTCTCCCCTCACAGGCTACAGATACCATCCCAGTGCAATTTGACTATTTGTGCAATTTTTCTAGTGCTGGCAGTAAGCCAAAAATTCCTCTATGGAAAAAAAATTCAAACCCTTAATCGATGCTGCTTCTGTAAGAATAAAAGCTGATTAATCCTTCAGTGCCCAGCAGTCAGCAGTTCAGTGATGCTAAGCATTAATGCAGGCTGCTTTCATAGTCTTTACTGCCTTTGTTGAACTGTCATACACCTGTCTTCCAAGTCACTCGCTAGTTCAGAGTTTTCTTCGTACTTCTGATCCTTTGAAATATGAAAATGAAAATGCCCTACTGATCTTTGGTTTAGAAGAAACACAAAAAAAGTGACAGTAAGCAGAAATTTGATAAAGGATATGGACACAGATCCTCTTGGGTGTAAGCAACTTTGTGCTTTCACAAAGATATGAAGCAACTGTGCCCAATATTTAATGCAATGTAACTCTGTGTAGCATATAATCACAGTAGTCTTGTTAATTTATGCTCCTCTCTTTTGATATCAGGCATTATTATCTAAGTTATCTATATGCTGTTGGGCAAGAACCTTTGCAAGTGTTTCTTTGGTTCTATATGCTGTTGGGCAAGAACCTTTGCAAGTGTTTCTTTGGTTCTGTTCCTTCCTTTCTGAGAGCTGAAATTATTCACATCTCCTCCTAGTGAACAAGGAGAGTAAACTGAACTAAGAACTCCAAGAGAAAGTGATTTCCAACACTGTCTTGATTTTTCCTGCTTAACAGCTTCAATGCCCTCAAACTATGTTCAATTTCATTCACAAATGACAAGAGATGACTTTTTTTTTTAAATGCAGTTGAGGAATCCAGACAACAAAATGCAGTTACACTTATGACCCATTTGCTTCACAGGGAAGACATGGGAAATAGAGAACATACCTCATCAAAGCCCCTTCTAAACTCTTCTCAGATACAATGAGAATCCCATTCATAAAATGGTTATCAAGGTAGCAGAGGGAGTCTGGCTTGGAGCTTGTTCTGCCCATCTGCTCTCTCTAAGTCTGACATGTAGTTCTGCTCTTGCTAGCAAAAGAGTGTGTCCTGGATTGCAGTTATCCATTCACAACTCTGATATCAAGGTATCAACTGCAGGAACTAATACTTACACCTAATTCAACAAATAAAACTGCCCCCTCTTGTTTTTTGGAGCAGGGAGAAGTGTATCATGGCCTTTGAAAAGAACCAAGAAAGGGTGCTTTAGAAGTCAATGAAATTTAAGCAACACTGGAATTCTAGTAAATAGCTAGGGATTCAGTTTGATGTTCTTTGTCTGATTCTGTATTCTAATGTCTTTTGGAAGCTAATTGTAGCAGACAAAGATTATATTCTTGATTCCCTTTTATCAAATTAATCCATTTTAATGCAGTTGTTGAGAGTGAAATTAGCTCAAGGCTTGCATAAACAAAAAAAAAAATCCTCAAATATCAATGAAAAATAAAAGCAAAGAAAAGCATGCACTTCCCTGAAGGACTGAACATAAACTAATAGGATTATAGGTGCAATAGGTAAGTAACAGCAGGGAAGCTCTGAATACTCCTGGCTTCATCTTGTCTGCCTATATGCTCTTGAGCAGCTGATCCTACAGGGAATAGGATGAGGAAAAGAGAGAACAACCTGCAAACGAAAAGAGAAAATCTCACTTAGTAGTCCAGGTTTGAGAGGGGCCTTCAGCCTGTAAGATTTGCATGAAATAAGAAGGCAATTAGTGTGATATCTATTTTAAAAGTACTAATTCCAGAAGACTTGATTGCTCTCCAAAAATATATCTAGGAATATATATCATGAATGGAGAATAGCTGTTTAAAATAAAGAACAAGACTTCAGAATACATGGGTATGAATTAGCAGAGTATAATTTTTGGATGGAAATAATAGAAAAAAGTTATATAGCAGTGTTGGAAGGTGACAAGACAAAACAAGACAGTCAAGTACAAGTTCAAATAAACTTCAGTCTCAAAAAGATGACATTTATGAAAAAGATTACAATCTGCAGTTAGTAACTGTAGCAGGAGATTTACAATCTAGAAGGCTTCTGCTGACTGTGTTTTCTACAAACACTGACATTACAGCAATCTCTTCAAGCAAAACCATACAATGTAGCTACACTGTATTCCTTTTTTACAATCTTTATGTATGTGTGTTGGCCATAAACACAATCATAAACACAATTCTGCTCCCTATTGCTTTAAATTTTTTCCTTATTCATTTTTATTTTTATTATTTTTTTCTTTTTTTAAATTATTTTATTTTTTTTATTTTATTACTTTTTATTAAATGGAAGAAAATAAAAGGTTGCAACACTAAATTTAGAAGAGAATATGGCCTACTGCCATTCCTGAAGGGTTTCCTTTTTTCCAAGATGGATTTTCAGTAGTTCTAATAATGGCATGGGACTTGAATAAAAATTTGAAACATAACCAGAGTCTAATTTTGAAATAAGAGAATTACATTGTGCACTGTAACTTCTTAGAGAACTCCTAAAATCTCAGAAATTTCCAGTTACATATATTTATTTCTAAAGTCCACACAGCTGCCCAATGCCAGAGGAAACCATTGTGTGACACTCGATCTCTGGGCAGGAGATAAATTAAGATATCTTTTCTCTATCTTTACACAATGCCAGTGAAAACATTAATGATAGGAACTTTAAGTCCCTACTTTTTTCACTGAGCTTTAACAGCTGAGTTCACATAAAGCTTCTCTACAGACTTAGACTTGGCCATTTTACTCTAAGAATAGAGCAAACAATACAATCCTTGTTTCAGAGTGGAGGAATCGAGAGGCTGCATTTGCAGTTCACATTCGAGTTGTTCAGAAAGCCTTGTCTAACAAGGCACAAAGCAGTCCTGTAAACATCACCTTCCATCCAAGTTCTACCAAATAATATTTGAGCCTCTTCTGTAAACATTTGTTAGGGGCTCAAGGGGCTCTTTATGAGTAAAAAGTTTCATTAAGGGGTTAAAATTGCTGTTATAGAAACAATGAGAGGTTCAAAAATGAAACACAGGAGGTGCTCTCAAACTTCAACACTTTGCTACTGGGAGGATGACCAAGAACTGGCACAGATTATCCAGGGATTTTGTGGAGTCATTCATTAGAGATACTCAAAAGCTGTCTAGACACAGTCTGGGGCAACCAGGTCTGGGTGACCCTGCTTGAGCAGGGGAATTGGATCAGGTGACCTCCTGAGACCCCTTCTAACCTCCACCACATGTTACACACACTTCTTTTTGCATTTTAAAAATCCTATTATATGAAATTTTGGGAAAGCAAGATGGAAAGAAAGAAACAAAAAATAAGATGGTATTCTTCCTGATGGAAAGACAAACATTATAGGTAAGAATAACTGTCCAAACCAATTTTTCAGTACTTTCTGTACATAAGTACTGTTGGGTTTTTTTTTTTTCCACAGGGGCTCCTGCTTCAGGTACAGACTAATCATTAATTAAGGAATTCCGATTAGACAGGAAATGAAGCTCTTCTAGGCACCCCAATTTCATTAAATATAGACACTGGAGACTGAAAATATCAAATATCTGTAAGTTAATTTCCAAAGACCAGCATATTTGATTTATTAAACAATTTTCAGCCATCACCCATCCATTTTTCCTTTTCAACTATTTAATATGAACAGTTGATTTCTTATCAAAACTTCCATTTTTGGCAAGTTTCTTCACTGTTCTTTGTGAAATAATTGGCCAAACCTTTTTAGACTTGAAGGATAAAAATTGGACCACACAAAGATATTAAACAATTTCATTAGCTGATTTATCATTTTGGGTTTTCAGATATGAGAAGTCCCAAATGAACTAAACAGAAAATGTCAATGTATGTTAACCACATTATCAGTTTAATGTGCAAATAATATTTTAAACTACTTCTTTAAATAAAAACCATATCAGATAAAAATTAATATCTTCTAAAAATAGCACAAAGTAAATGCAATTATTCATTGTAGAAATTATGTAGTAAGCTTTTAAAAAAAAACTATTTTTAAGAAAACTTTAACTAGAGCTACCTAGAGATTTCTTATTTTTACAGGAATTTGACTAACAGCAATTTATAACATTTTTTGCACTCTTCTTTGTTCTATAGACTATTCTCAGTGCTCCCCAAAACAATTACAATGAACTGAAACAATTCAACTTCAGTTTATCCCCAAATACCTACAATCTGGAAAAAATGTAAACTTGTATTTTTCTAAACCCTCAGGAACACAGTAAATAATGTAAGCCCCTTATCCCAACCCTCTTTTTTTAAAAAAATGAGTTTTTGCCCTCACAGTACTTTCACAGACCTTTCATTTTCATTTTAACATTCTGCTATTGCAGAAATGGTTTCTCTACACTAGTGAACAGATTTTATCTTGGAAGTCATACAGCATTAGCAACATTTTATTCAAAGTGATACATATCAAAATACCTTCTTCAGCAATTTCAAGAGGATTTTAAAAACTGATGTTCTCATTAATTGACATGATGCTATACTTTATCTTGTACCAAGCGTGCCTCTCCAGTCATGTAAAGACTGGATTAGTTTACTGTTCTCTAATATTAATATTGACAGGAAGAAACCAGCTGTAGTACAGAACTTTTAAAATTTAAAATCTATTCCCTAGTCAGTGCCAAGAGTAAAAAGAATTTATCACACTTTGACATATTTACAAGTTAGGTTTTGCCACACATTTTAACTTAAATGAAAAATACAAGGCATTCTGCTTCTGGTGCCTTGGTAACTTCAGTCTGGGGCTGTATTAACTTAGTTTGTTGTGCAGGTCTGATGGTGTTTAAAAGATGAAGCCAATGAGATAAGCCTGGGAGCTTATTTTCTCCACACTTATAACTTTAACTGCCACTTTACCTGAAAGTATTAGAGCAGACAGTTCATTACCACCTGAAAAGGGCTACTACATTGTATGTGAGGAGGTCATCTGAAACTGATGACTTTTAAAGGTCATACACAAAATGAATTTTGCTTTGTTGAAAGACTCTCTCCTTGGCACAGTAAAAATCTTATTTTAACAGCAGCTGTAAATGTTACGTAAGAAGAAATAAGAGATCTAAGCTACCTTTACCCACTTTCATTCTGCCATGAATTTACTTTTGATCCAATTTTTAACATCATTGATGGTGATGTTAAAAGGGTCTTTGCTCTGGATCATCATTTGAGTGATGAATTGATAGTTTCTATGATTTTGTTTCATTTTTACACTTTGTTTTAATAAATCTCCTGTTACATATATTTCTGTGATAATGAAAAAGAATAATTTTATTAATTTTCCTAGTTTGTAACACTGATGAGTGTTGCCCTGCTTTTGCAGGGTTCCATAATTGTAACTTTATAGTATAAGTTTCCCATATTTTTTCTGTAAACATGGTTCTAATTTTTCTTAACTGGCTGGGATTGTTTTGCACTTGTGGAATTGTTTTTCATTCCTTTCCCCTGGGGTGGAGAAAGATGATTGACCATGTCTTTGTCCTGCAAAATTTCCGAGGTGTTAACCCTTCTCACCAATCCTTGATTTTCTTTGGTAACATATAAAAATAAGAGACTAAAGAAGGGCTGGCCCTTTTGGTTGGTCCTGCCTGGAGATTCAACTGCTGCTCTGAGACCCGCGTGTTTCTTCTGTTGCCAGCTGTACAACAGATGAGCTTAAAGCCTGCAACACCTGTGGATGCTATAGCTTCAGAAATGGACAGATAGACTGCAAAATAGCACAATAAGAGACATTTTCTTAGTGTGCAACTTCAGTAACTTCCCCAATTTTTTCTCCCTAAGGCTACGTGAAATTTATGGAATGTCAGATCATAGCTGACATACAAGCAAACACATACACAGTCTATTTCTTTACTCCCTTGTGGTCACATACATGCAAACATCTTTGTTTTAGTGGATTCCAGGACTTGAATCCTTCCCACATAGTAATGGTACTTTACTAAAGCACTGAAATTAGAACCTCCTCTCCCTCTATAGGCAGTAGAGAACAAAGGGCACTTTCAGAGAATTATTCATATTTTTCCCATTATCTCCTCACTCCTTTTTCAAGACCCATTGTGTAGCACAGATCTGGACTGACAGGCATGGTTAGACATGGACCACCATGTCAGGAGGGAGAAAAATTCATGTGCCACCTTGACAGGATACACAAACAAAATCAAATCACCGATAACCTGTTCCAGGGATGCCAAATGCAAGATGATGACATTAGGTACTTACCGATGTTAGGAAGGGAAGGAGGCACAAAAGGCAGAGGACAGATTAATTCAACTAAGAAATGTATTTCAGGTCTAACACAATGCACATAGAGTTTCAGACAAGCAAAAAATGCAGCTCAGTGTGCTGAAGATGGAAAATGATAAACATAAACCAGGGATGGCAGAGGCTAAGGAGTCATGTTTGCACTGCACTCAGCCATTATGTTTAAGGGGCAACATGCATTCACTGACATAAATGTACTGCCTGGGGTGCAGAATCAATTTTACTTATACAGTGAGAGATCCCCAGTGACAAAAGCCTTGGGACAGTGAGTGATGTTTGATCTCTGTGATGGGGCTGAACTGGCTGGTATACAAAGCCATTAAAATGGTCAAGGAGCCACAACAGCCAGAGAACTACATCCCAATCAGTTCTGAAATATGTAATGCCATGTCTGGATCAAGGCTACTCCTAAACATATCATACAGACAGTGTAACAAGACTCAGGCATTACATATGGATGCAGATTTCTTCAAAAACATCCAGAAAAAGCTTCTGTCAATTGGATATCATCCCACTTTGGAACATATGGATTTTGCCTGTCTTTTCCTGGAGGATACTGCCTGAGCACACTTGCCCAGGCCACTTGGCTGTTTTGTTTGGCTTGTGCCTTTCACTTTCTGGTCTTTCTGATTTGAAAGTAAGACAAAGAATTACAAACTTCTGGAGAATGCCTTATTCTATTTCCACTGTCATTTCTAAACAAGTATTTGGATACACTTTTGTTATGCACACAGAATTAAATTACGACTTTTTTTTATGCCTACTGATATGCATGCAATATATCCTCTGTACCATGGACAAAATAGACAATGGAGTCAAAATATGAACTGATCTTTAATGCCCAAAACTCTGCCTAAGGAAATGAACAGAACCTTCATTTTAATACACAAAATCTTTGTCTTCTGAAGTACCTCTGAACAAAGTTCTCTAGCTTGTACAGAAGTAAGTTAAAGACATAGAGAAGGTGCCTTCATCTCAATTCAAATAGTTGGAAAGAAAGAAAGAAGTATAAAATTTTTCAGTTCCCCTTTAAAGGCCAGAAAAATGGGACACACAGCCAACATTACATTCACCACACAAAAAAAATTTAACTGAAGGAGGTCTTGTGACTCATGGCGCCAGCTGTATGTACTGCCTTAGCATAAACTTGATAGGTCGAAATGGAGTTGAAAGGTGATGTTCCATTGAAAGCTGATGTTCTATTGCAGCACTTAGTCACGTCAGGAGAGGAATATCTAACCCACAGAATGTCTAACAGGTCTGTATGGACAGACATACCTATCTAGAGAATTATCTCTCAGAAGAAAGCCACAATTAAGAGTGATATATAAAGACACGTCAGGGCTATAGAATTGGTTGCTTACAGTATTTCATGGCTAGTTCTTTGCAGAGCATGCCATTAACATACGAAGAACTTAATCTCCGCACAAACAGAAAAAGGATTCTCATTTCACACCTGAAATCAGAAGACCATGTTCAAAATAAAGTATTATATACATCTTTTTCTCTCAAACCAGCACTCAGTGTTCAAAATCAGTGCCCAAGGACAAGAGTAAATTAGAAGCTGTCTTGCTCACTACTGTGAGAATTGTTGTCATGACTGCTAGTCAAAAATTCCTTTAAAAGTTTTAGGAATACAGCAATCATACTGCATCTCCATGAAACAGACCCTTCAGTCTCAATTCCTAATTTCCACTTTCCTCTCCTTTTTGAGCAAAAATGAGTGCCTGAGAATTATGAAAGGATTATTTTGAGCCATTTACACCTATTGCTTCTTGAAAAAATTTGACAGTGACACAGTGTAAAAAAAACCAAACAGGTTAACAGAGGCTTTGATGGAGGATTGTTTACTTTTACATTTCAAACTGTACTTCATTATCTACAAAATTTTTTGTCCAGGTATTTACAAGCGATGTTATATTAGCTATGACCATGTGCACTTGTAATGGCATAGATCTTTTGCCAAGTGTCCCATAAGTTTTCTGGTCAAAGGTTACAACAGTGACGTTGAACTCTGTAAATCATGGACAGCCTTGGTCAGAGTCTTAGCCTCTCTTTTCCCTTCAATTGATTAGTAAGGCAAAATACACATATTTCACCTTCAGACTGTGACATTGCACTATCATTCTTAAGCAATAGAATTTTTGGGACTATGTAAAGAGACCTAAAATTTGATTCTTTGACTTATGAAGCAGCATCTAATATCCAAGATGTACAGATAATTTAAATACAAAACAAAGCCTTAAGCCACGGGAACTGGAATGTCCATAATACCCTCTGAATGACAGCCTGCTTTGTTCTGCACATTGACTGTGAAACAAAGGCAAAGACATTTTAAAGAGAATAAGAACCCGAAGAAATATCCTGATGCATATTTCATACAATAAGGGAATCCAGGCTACCACACAAAATACCTACCAGCTTGAGAGATACAAGGAAAAGATACAGTGCAAGTGTGGGTATATCAACACTACCGTAGGTTAATTCTTTTTCAATATGTATGTGGGACCTAACTGCTGGATTTGCTGTTTAAAAACTAAAAGATCATTACTTGTTGCCTTGGAAATTTGGTAGTTTTATTGCTGAATTTCCTGTTTACTGTTATTTAAACTCCAAGTCATACAGATAAAATATGGGTTTAGACTGACCTTTGTCCCATGTTTTGAATTTTGTATGTAAATTTGCACAATGTTTCAATCAACTGGAACAAAACAACTGCAGTAAAATGAAAATCTCACTTGACCAAAGTTGCTCTATAATCATGCTGTTGTTTCCCTGGGTTCTACCTCCCCAGCTCTCAGCAGTAATTTGTTCTGAAACGCCCAGACTCAATATCCCAAACACCATCAGCTTCCCCATTCTCTTCCAGGTGAACTATTTAGCAACTGTTTCACACTCCACTTCAATTTTTATCAGGCATAAAAGGGAAAAATTGCTGACAAATGAGTAGTTTGGGTCAGGGTGCTTTTGAAAAAGACAGCACAGAATTATTCATAAGTTTCTGAGACTGCAGTAATTTTTGACAAACAAACCCTTTAATGTCATAATCTCAATGTACTAAAAGGCAGAAAATCAACTTCTCCATGAGTGTGGGACTTCCAGTGGCATAAAAAACCCAAAAGAGCTCCTTTGTCCTCTCTCCAAACAGGACAGAAAAGTTGCTGGAAAGTCTGGCATACCAGCTCTGTGTTCACCATCTCCTGAGACAATTACAAGTGTTCAAGGAAGAGAGAGAGGGAAATACTATACTAAAAATCTAAATCATGTGTTTAAGAAATGGAAATACTGTGCAGGCTGTTTACTTTCATATAGGAGTTAAAGATATATTTCTGTTTAGAAAGAAAAAAAGGAAGTAAAAATGGGAATAGACCTAGAAACAAAAATAGCCTTTTAGATACAAATTGACTGCTACTATTATTAAGTGAAGAAAACACTCCTGTCATGAAAATGTTTTTGGTTACTTCAGGAGAATTTCAATGGAGCTGTTGACCTCACATGTATGGCTGATTTTAAACCCGATTCATAGCTGACAAGGTATGCCTCAGGTTGGGAAGTGAGGTGGTGAAATTGAGAGTATCTCAGCTATGTTTAAGCCTGGATTTTGTTTCATCAACCACTTAAAATGTCACAACTCTTATTGCTTGCACCACTGATGCCTGCGAAAATACTCAGAAAGCACTCCAGAGTAAAAAGTCACAGAAGAGCTACAGACCTTGTGGGAATGTTAGCACATTTCAGGAGTCACTTTCCACAAACTTAGTTTTCTTATGACTTCTAAGACAAGCTGCCAAAAAGTTCCTAATTCCTGTGCAGAGCTGTAACTCTGGCAGTGGTATTGCCACTGCTAATAACAGGATATAATCTTTATGGAGATTTCAAAGCCTCAGAATTGAGGTTCATCCAGTCTGATTTGTGTGTTGGTTTACACAGTTTAGCTGTGACTGGGATTTCCTTAGCTGGCCAGTTGTCTGTATGTAATGTGTTTTGTGTCTGTTTATCTGTGCAGAGTGCAACCATAGTTCTAAATGAATAGAGGTAACAAAGACTTATCCTGTTGTAGTGGTTTGAGTTCACCTATTCGAGTTTCTGGCCAAATGCCAGCATACTTACCAAAATTTACTTACTTTTGCTGTGAGATAAGGATTAGGAGTAAGTGGAGTAGGCAAAGCAGGCTCAAACTTTGAAGACTATAAAGAAAGTTTATTTAAAAATCTAAAAGTGGGGGGGAAAAACCCAAGAAAAACCAGAACAAAACCCTCAGACCACCTCTCCTCCCCTCACCTCTCCATTTCTTTCCCACTGACAATACTCAAAAAAAAAACCACTTCAACTTTCAGTCAGTTTATCACCTCTAAAACAGTCTTTTCTCAGTTCATTCAGGGAGAGAAGTTTCTCTTGCTTAAACCATGGACTTCTCTATAAGAAAATACAGTTTTTATGGTTTTCAGCGTCACAACCAGCAGCTGCCCCAGAGAAAAATCTGCTTGTTGTGGAAGGTCCCTCCCACACCAGTAGCCTTCCCACAGCTACTACAGGGGGGTCATGACAGTCCATGGGGTACCCTTTTAAGGATGAGCAGTTTTATTGCAGCAGCAAAGAAATCCCCCTCTTTATTACTGGCAATGCAAGGTTCTCCAGCATGCCCCGGGGCAAGGGACAGCTCTTCTGTGTCTGTGCTCAAGCTTCTCATCAGGCTGCACTTACTTCAGCACCTACTTATCTCTACCACAGGTGCCTTGACTCATTGGCTGCAGTTAGAACATCACTTCCCCTCTTTGGACTATTTCCTCGTATATTACAGGGAATATTTTAGCTTAGTCCAACCATGATTTCACAAAAGAATTTTCAGCTTCATTATTGAAGCACTTCTCATGCTCCCCCTTCTAGGTGTCGGCTCTGCTTCCTTCACTGACTTTGGAGTCTCTATGCTGTATTTCTGTAGAAATACACTTTCCTCACTCTTTCTTTCTCTGTGCAGGAGAAGAATGGATGTTTACAGATTCTATCCAGGCATGGAGAGGGTTGATCTCTCTCTCGGGCCTTGTGATGATCACATGGTCTCTGCCCACGCTGTTCCAGAGCAGCATTTCAGTGTCCGAGCTGAGGGGGAGGAGAGCAAGGGCTGGGTCCTGCCTGGAATTCACGGCCCAGCTGTGTCTGAACCCCGAAGGGCTCAGCTGCAGCTCCAAACACCCAAACCCCCCCTCCCTCCAGGGAGCAGGGGAGAGGAAGGGGCAGGGGGCAAAGGCCCAGTCTTGCCTTAAAGCAGGAAGGCAAGAGAGCAAATTCCCAAGGATCCTCTGCTTATATAGGTTGATTTTTTTTCCTTGAAGGCGGATCAACTTTTAATTGGTTGGCATACGT
>VZTZ01021333.1:439004-472946 GCA_013400955.1 Drymodes brunneopygia | reverse complement strand
TACGTATCAATACTCAAAACCAGCTGGTAATTGGTTCTCTCTCCCAGGAAGGAAGTTGTATTACTTCCTGCAGCATGGGTCACTTCCAAGATTGACACTCCCTGGGACAACCCAGGACACCAATGTAGAGTTAGATATTTATGACTACTATACCAGAATCATAGAAACACTCGGGTTGGGATTGACCTTAAATTTCCAACCTTCCTGCCATGGGCAGGAACAGCTTCCAATGGATCAAGTTGCTTGAAGGCCCATCCAGCCTGGCCTTCAACACCTCCAGGCACGGGGCATCCACAACTTCTCTGGGCAACCTGTTGTAGTGTCTCACCCTCTTCCAATGTCTCAACACCCGCACAATGAAGACATTCTTCTTTGTATCCATTATAAATTTACCCCTGTAAAAAAGTCTCATCTTTCTAATAAGCACACTTCATATAGTGAAAGACCACACTAAGGTTTCCCCAGAGCCTTCTTTTCTTCAGCTTTCTCAGCCTTTCCTCACATGAGAGATGTCACAGCCCTCTGACGACTTTTGGTATCCTCCTGTGGAACCACTCTGATGGGTCCAAATCTTTCTTGGGCTGGATGCAGCAGTCCAAGTGGGGTCTCATGAGAACAGAGTAGAGAATCATCCTGCTCAACCTGGCTTTCATGCTTCTTTTAATGCAGCCTGGGTATGACATAAGGTATGACATAAGAACTACAAGCCTGAGGTGACTGCACAGGCTTTCAGAAATGCAGGCATCAGATGTGGTACAGGGGAGTATGGGCATAGGGCAATAAGAGGTGGGACACAGACCTGGCACTGGAGGGTCCACAGCTATGAACTCAATCATGGTCAGTTAAAGAAATGCAAACCTGAAGCCAGACAAAAATAGTTTTGGGGTGACAGAGAGAACAAAGACATATTATCTGATGTGTAACATAGTTATACATAGTACGTTCGGATGTAATGCAGAGCTGCAGATCAATAAAAAAAGAAAAGCATACTAACGAACAGTAAATTTACCCTGAATCTAATTTTTGATGTTATGATTTAGTGTGACTTTGGAGTCTTGAAAATGCTTAGAAGTGTCTTGGATCCATACATAAAATCTATGGTCGTTGAGACTGATTTTTAGCAGAGGCACTGCATCCATGCAGAGATCATGGATGAGACTGTAGGACCCAACCTGACACATTTCACAGATCAGGTCAGAATCCCACTTTGGATCCAGGTCTCCTCTCACACAGTCTGGAGGAAGAAAATAGGAAAATGCCTACATCTGCTCAGCATTAGTCACTCCTCCCCTCTCTAGTGGTACATAATATTTTCTCTAAATCATTTCTATTTTATGCCTATCACTACTATGTAACATTGCAGATGTAAGTGTTCATCTCTCCTTACTTGTTGCTAGCCAACACTATACTGTTAGCAGAGAAATAGAGATGCTTACAGAAGAACAGAATTCAGTTGTTTAATTTTTATTTTTTTTTAGAGTATAGAGATGAACATTTTTTCAACATGGCAAAGAGAAACCAACACACTTCTAAAACCAGACGTTCTAATTTCAGAACGGATTAAACCACTGAGCATCAGTGACAGCAGGATGTAGTGCCAGGAGGAGGTTTTAACTAGACTATTTCAGTAATACCTTGTTATTCATCTCCTTTCCATCTCTCACTTGAGATTCTTCACAGATCATTTAATACCCTAATATGCTAACCACTGTCATTACTGTTTTTCTGACCTTCACCTTTCCTTTTTTTTATGTCAAACTAATTGTAGAAATACAGATACAGGAGTCTAAAGTAAAGGCTTTACTTAATATTTAAGTAAAAATTTAGACTTGTTAGACAGCATGCACTTTGTTAGGAGCTAAAGAAGTATAGTGGTATTTTTTGGATAACAGGCAACAAATAGAAAGTGTGCTAAGGCATTTTCTCATCCCACTCTGAAAGTAAGGAACCTCTTTGGGCATCCAGAAATACAGAAGCTCAGTCCCTGAGTGCTAGTCCCTCCCTTTTCCAAATGAACATGGGATGTAAAGGAGTGTCTATCACAAATATCCTGAACATAAAAATGGCCATTTTGCACGATTCACATTACTAACATAATTAAAAGAGAGGTCTCTCTTCTGGATTAGAGTGTAGGACATGATATATAATCAATATAATCAAAGAGCAGCTGGTCTGGAAAATGCAAACCCTAGTCAAGGTCAGGCAGGAGAGGTGATGTATAATTTCCACTCTCCCCAACCTTTTCAAGGCCTCATATGAATCACTATGAAATTGAAAACACAGTTTAGGAAACTAGAAAATGTGAGCCATGACAGGAGGCTTAATCACAATACAGGAAAAAATAGGGGGGATAATTGCCAAGTTCATAAACAGCAAATAAATTGAACTATCTCCAGTTGCTTCATTTTGTTATTAAAGAAACATTATTTGCATCTAGAAATTTAATGTACTTATACTTCTAAAAGTTCCAAATTCTCCACCCATTTCCTTGGAATATGTCTTCAAAATAAGGCATTGGTCAATAATGTCTGTTACTTCTTTCAAGATGTTTTGCAAGGAAGGAATGGAAATAACCAAAGTAAAAGAACAAGTTGCTGGTTTGGTTAAAAGTAAAGGGGGCATTACATTATTATCTTTGAAAATTTGCAGCAAGAAAAGTATATCAGCAGTTAAGAGAAGGCAAACTAGAATTTTGTACAACTTCACCTCAAAAAATCAAAGGCAATTTTGGTGAAGACAGGGACCTAAATCAAAGCAGAACTCTGATTCTACCTTTTCATAAATGCATTCTCTGCAGTCCCTAAGTGACTATTTTCTTCTTAAATTTTACATCAATTAGCTCACATTCTGCTTATAGCATCAAAGTACTTTCATGCTTTGATAAATCACAGCTGTCAGTGGTCACAGCGCCTTGAATAAACCACATAGATGTAAAAAAAGGCAATTTTACAGCAGGTTTGAAATCAGAAAAAAAATTACCTCACAAGAGCAAATGAAAAAGAAGGCAGTGTACACATGAATCGTGTTTGCTTAGGGTATATCCCATTATTCTTTTCCGTGGCTCCATCAATAGCCCAGGTCCATTCTCCATTTCTCTCAGAGCACCCTACAGTTGCCAAATACAAATGATATTTTGGGGTTCATTTCTTTTAGAGCTTCTCTTTGTCCTTAGACACAAAAAATCAATTATAGAAGAACAAAACAAAATCACAAAATCAAAGCATCATAGAATTGTGTGGGTTGGAAAAGACCTTTAAGTTCTTTGAGTACAACCATGTTCTTAATTTACGTCTTTTAAATACCTCCAGAAATGGTAACTTCCCTGGGCAGCCTGTTACAGTGCTTAACAACCCTTTCAGTGAAAAATTTTTCCTACTATCCAATCTGCTCCTCTCCTTGTGCAACTTGAGATTGTTTCTTCTTATTCTGTAATTGTTTCAAGTAGTTGTAGGGAGCAATAAAGTTTCCCCTGAGCCTCCTTTTCTCCAGACTAAACAACCCCAGCCCCATCAGCTGCTCCTCATAGGACTTCTGCTCCAGACCCTTCACCAGCTCCATTGCCCTTCTCTGGACATTCTGCAGCAGCTCAATATCTTTCTTCGAGTGATAAGCCCAGAACTGGATACAGAACCAAGGTGTGGCCACACCAGTGCTGAGTACACAAGAAAAATCACTGCCCTGGTCCTGCTGGCCACACTATTGCTGATCCAGGCCAGGATGGCATTGGCCTTCTTGGCCACCTGGACACACACTGGCTCATGTTCAGCCACTGTCAACCAGCACCTCCAGGTCCTTTTCCACCAAGCAGCTTTCCAGCCCCTCTGTCCCCAGCCTGTAGCACTGCAGGGGCTCACTGTGAACCAAGGGCAGGGCATTGCACTTGGTATTGTTGAACCTCATACAGTTGGCCTTGGCCCATCAATCCAGCCTGTCCAGATCCTTCTGCAGACCCTTCTTACCCTCCAGGTGATCAACACTCCCACCCAACTTGGTGTCATCTGCAAACTGACTGAGGCTGCACCCAGTCCTCTCATCCAGATGACTGATAAATATGTGAAACAGGCCTGATCCAAATACTGAGTGCAGAAGAACACTTGTTGTGACCAGCTCCCAGCTGGATGTAACTCCATTCACCAGCACTCTCTGTACCTGGCCAAGCAGCCAGCTTTCACCCAGTGACACTGCGCCTGTCCAAGCCATGAGCAGCCACTTTCTCCAGGAAGATGCTGCGGGAGACAGTGCCAAAGGCTTTACTAAGTTTCAGGCAGACATCCACAGCCTTTCCCTCATCCACTAAGTGGGTCACCTCATCACAGAAGATCAGGCTGGTCAGGCAGGTTATTTTGCAAACCATTGCTGACTGGGCCTGATGCCCTGGTTGTCTCAGATGTGCTGCATGATTCCACTCAAGATGATCTGCTCCGTGAAGAGGTCAGACCAACAGGCCTGTAGGTCCCTGGATTCCCATTCCAGCCTGCACCACAGAAGGAGGGATAGGGCTATCACTGCTGTATGTGAGCAGAATGTTTCTGCACTATGTGTTTTCTCTGAATAGGTGGGGAAGAGAAGATTGGCAGGTAGATGCAAATGGCAGATGAAACGTCTAGCTGCCCAGCACTCTTTTTGTGGATGATGAATGCTTGTGTAGTCTTCATGTAATCAAAAGACTTTGCAAGCTACAGGCAATCAGTGCTTCCTTCAGCATTTGTAAATTTTTTATAATAGGCTTCTAACACCCAGACACACTGCTTCCACCTTTTTCTCTGGGCTCTGTTAGAGCTCACATTAACATTTTAGTTAACCTGCTAATCTCTTAGCACCAACACAACAGGCCACATTAAACAAACAACAGATGGAAATGTGAAAGACATAATGGCTACATGATGTCACTCAAGTTTCCTCACAGAGACACATTAAATTCTCAAGAATTAATTTAAATCTCAGTGTTTTCCACAGTGAGAACTGTGGGAGTTTGATATACAGCACTGTACATTTTACTTTCAGCAGTTCATCCTACTGTACACTAACTGATTAAATAATACCCTTTGTTTTAGTCTTCTGGATTATCTGAAGGACATTATTCATATTAGGTTCTTCTCTTTCAAGAAATACACCTTTCTTTTAATTTAGTACCGCTTCAACGAAGCTCAGAAGCCACCAAACAAAACTTACTTTTGTACTTATTTGAGTACTTGGGTGTTCTGGGAGAAACTGCTACTTGCAAAGAGGAACAAATGTCTTTCCCTATCACGGACAGTTTGTTTTTTTCTGTTTTAGTTCAGGGTTTTTTTGTATCTGCCTGCCTGATCATTGTAAATTGTTAATATTACCAATTATATCTGGGGAGAATTTGGACCAGTGGTTTGCACTGTCCCTGGCACAGCAACCAAGGAGAGCAGCTGTACTGTGTGCATAAGGTGTCTTGCTGCAACCCAGTGGTGAAATGTTCTCTGTTGATGTTTCTTATTTACCCTGTCCTAGGAACACAGCCAGTCACCCACTGGTTACCAACACATCCTGTGAGAATGTTCATGCAAAGTAAAGCAGAGCAGAGAATGACAGCGATTCAGCTTGCAAAATCCTTCTCTATAGGCCTTCAAGAGAAGGTAGCAAATGGCTAACAGAAGCTTATGATTTATAATAACTAAATTAGCATTCAGCTAAATTCCAGGTGCTGGCCTATGTGCACAGGAATCCTCTGGAAACTGTCACATGGATAGCAAAACAGCAGCCTTGTAAGAACTCCTAAGATTCTGAGATCCTTCTAGATGTATTCAAGGGGAAAAATACATAAATCTGATCATTAAGCATCGATATCAAAAGCCTCCATGTAAAAACAAAATGATCTTCAAACTGAAAAATGTACCTGAGGTAGGGAACACTGTACAAGCATTGCCTAGGTTCTGCTGGGATGGCAACAGTGATTGGCATACCTCCCAGTTATTTTGGACATGTCAGGACATTAAAACTGGGATCTACGTAGTACTGAAATTACTACCATGGGCACAGAAACAGATCTGGACTATTTTCTGTCATGCCATGGTGAACCATGGAAATCACAAGCTTAATCATATGTCCACACAAATACTGTTAGTGCAAGATGTAGTGCCAGAAATCTCAGATTCAATTCTCTCTTCCTGTAACTGTGTCCCTTCCTATGGCAGTTCATTACACAGATTCTAGTGACATTTTTATTGATTCAGAGACAAAGGATTAGTGACAGACTGCTATAAATTCCTCTGTCCCTGATGTGTAATTATTCCTGAAACAAACTAATAGCGTTCATTTATCTAGAATAAAACTTTAAGGAAAAAGAACTCCATCACTTAAAATGTGCCTGTTAGTCCATTTTCTTTTTTCTGTTATAATTAAGAGATAATGTCAGTGGAAGAGAGACTTGTTGTGGGACCAACTACAAGATATATAGGATAGTATTGATCACAAACTTCAAAACAAAGTAGTTACTTTCAACATGAGTGGACAGACTTTGACAATAGTTGGCTGTTAAATCTTTAACTGTCCTCCTGCCTTCTTTATTTCTTACTCTTCTAAAACAGACTCAAAGCTAAAATAACTTGATAATATATTACAATTAACTTAAAAACTATAAAATAAATCTCAAAATAAATCAGTCTCCTTTCTTCCCCCAGTAAAGACTCCTCTCTCTTTTATAAGTTTGGTAGTTTTTCACTCTGAAAACTTAAGTGAGACAATTACTCATAACACATATTTTTAGTAGAGTTTCACTGGAGTATTAAACTAATTTGGAATGCTTAATGAAACCAGTTACACAAAACCAGATGCTTAAATGAACATTATTTCATAAACACTCATTTTAGTTTCCCACAGAATGTATGCATCTAATATAGTTTTCAGACAGGAAAAACTATCTTTAATCTAGTACATTGAAAAGAATGCAAGTACAGCGCAGCATTCTTCTGAGAACAATTGATCAAAGGGAATAATAACATGGGTAGAATAGGCTATTCACTTATCCAGATTTTAGATGAGGTGGCTTTATTTGAAAAAAAATAAGCACAGGGTAAAAAGCTTTTTTTTTCCATCTTCATAGTATTTTTGCCCTTTGCATTTTTCAACCTGTTGTACATTTTGGTACTTGAATCTCCTTCTGGTAGAATCCTGTGAAGGGACTTTCCATGTAACAATAGCACTTTATGCACTGAATTAAACAAGCCAGCATGGTAGAAGAACACCAAGAGGTAAGCTAAATAATTGCAGAACACAGGAGAGGGAGGCTTTGTAACTTCTCCAGATGTAAGTGCAGTGATTGTCATCCAGGCTGATAGAAAAAAAACTCAAAAATCTTTTCTTATGTGACATTCATAGAAACTGACCCTGAATATGACAGCCAAGAAAGTGATGGTGTCTTTTTTCTAAATATATTAGCTGAATGTAGAATACTTTGTATTGCAGCATATTTTTACTATAACTGCAAAACATGCACAAAATAAAATTTGTTCAAGGAAGTAAAGAAGGTATCTGCAATGTGCAGTGATAGAGCAAAGTAAAATTGCTTCTATGGTACAAAAAATCATCAGACTGGACAAATACAAAGGAATCTAATAGTTTACCATGTAGTGAGTTAATTTTCTATTGCTTCCCTCATTACTGTGTGCAGACATACAGAAAACTGGATGGTAAGCTGATGCCTAGAGAAAAATCATCATACATCTCCAATACAAATAAAATGTAAAAAGAGAAATATTTTTTGGATGTTATATTTATGCCAGATTTTGCTAAAATTCAGTCTGGAAGGATTAGATAAAAAAGGAAAACAAAACAAAAAAAGAAAGCCATTGCATTTGTTAACAGACTCCAATCTAAAGGAAAAAAATAAGCACAGCACAAAGATAAACTTTGATAGAAAATATAAACCAAAACACTTCTACACACTTCTATATTTTCATGGAAAAAGTGACTTTTCAAATATGTTTTTTACATGTCTGCGTGTTTGATTTATATGAAGAGTTAAGCCATATTAGGAAAACACTGTGCAAAGGATACATATATTTTTGAAATGTACAGCTTAACAACATTAAAATAATTTAATGTAGAGACAGTTTTAAAATACTTTCTTCTGTATCAAAAGATGTTTCTCTAGTTCAGCTGTTTGATCTATACACCAGCTTCAAAATAGGAGAAATGCAATCAGAAAACAAAAGCATTCACAAGCATCTTTCTATGTTTAGATTAGAAGAAACTTGATGAAACTGATTACAACCTTAAATTTAATTTGGGTTTTGCTTAATAATGAATTCTTTTGCTTCTCTAGTTGTCATTTTTTACACTAGAGCTTGTTACAGACTCTAATATATTTGTCTTGCCAAAAGCATAGCAGGTTTTGAACAAGTAATTGCACAGACTTGATGTTCATTCTTTTTGGAGTTTCAGTAGGGTTGGAGATACAGAAAATGTTTTGGGCTTGTGGAGGTTTTATCCTTCACTGGTAATGTAATCAGAAATTTTCCAAACTAAGGCTAGTTGACCTATTCCAAGAGAAGCTTGTATTTATTACCTTTTGAAAATTTTATTGAATTTAGCTGATTTTTCTTCCATAAACAGTAATAGAACTTGCCTAGTATCAAACCTGACTTACTTGATAGCTACAAGACATGTAGTTTAGTCTTTACATTTTGGTTTTGGTAACTTTTTTTGTATTAAAATATTTTCAGGTACAATAATGTTTCTTACCAAGTAAGCTCTTAAACATGTTTCCTTAAACAAGATATGTTTCTAATTTTTTACAGCCTCAAAGGATACATGTATTAGCTGGCAATACAGTACAATCAAGAGTGCTTGTTAAGTGCATTTTATGCAGCTGAATGCAATCCCAGTCCTTTAAAGGACTGTGACATTTTAATCATGGTAACTGTGCACTAGAGTACAGAGACCATGAAATGCCACAGGGAATATATGCCTTGAACAATTTTCCCTGAGAGCTAATTAGTGCACCACATGGCACCTTCTGGTAGAAGAGATAGCTTATATCATTGCATTGTCACACTCATCTCTTAGCATGATAAATGAAGAGCACAGGAAGATTATGAAAGGTGACACCTTTCCCACTGTCAATCTGATCATGAAGGATCTGTAACTTTCTTTTCAGCAGCAAGTTGCTGCCATTCAACAGCCAATAGATGATAGAAGCAATACTGTTGACACTATAATATAGTTGACACTATAATTTGCTATCTCAGATAATGCCAACTGGAGGCAAAAACAGCAGCACCAACAAAACAACAAATGCTCTGGATTTATTCGTGGCAAATATTCTTCTTTGCTGGAGTAACAAATATGAAGCATCTTCCCATCTGTATCAGACATCAGTTTGGACATCAGACTCTGATTTCCAGGAAGCTGTGCTGAGAAAAGGAGGCTCCAGATATAACAGAAACTTTGACTCCTTGTCAGCTGTATCTCAGATTGCGCTTTGAGGGATGCTGAGGAATGTGTTTGCAACATGGTATTAGAGGACATTGCCTGTTGAATGTTCAGCCTGACAACTAGAGCTGACAATGAAAGAATTGGATTCAAGCAGACAATTTACCAAAAGACACAACAAATATTTATTCTGCTTTTTTCACCCGCACAAGAGCAAACTTTATCTTTGATAGTGAATGCAGTTGAAAAAGAGGGAATTTCCTTGAACATATCTTTTTATAACCATCAGCCAATTATACAAGCTTGGGCCATTATAACTTCCTACATGTATTAAGACATGCAGGTCTTGCTTCAGATTCAGATCATCAATAGCTTACCAAAGTAAGGTAAATCTGATTGTCTTCAAAGGTTTATTGTGCACCCTTTACATTCATTCATCAAGCTTTCTAATGCATGCTAAACCAGAGAAAAAAACCAAGACCCAAATGTAATACATTGCTCTGGAAGTCAGTGCTGGCTGAGAACTCTTTATTGAAATGGTTTGTTTTTACCAGATGAGTCTTTGTCTTACTGTCTCTTCTCAACTGTGCATGATAAGCATGTGGGTGGGCACACAGCATCCTATAATCTCATTTAAAACAAAAATATGAAAGCCATAAGAAAAAAGGTCATCATGAAACACAACTTGGCCAGAGATGCATTAGAGAACCATTTCTGAATTCATAAGTGTGACAAGGAGCATAATTTCAACTCAAGAGCTCATACCACTGCATCTATCATGGCACGCTGACTGACCACAATTAAATAGCTTATTGAGGAGCAGCAAGCAGATCAGAAAGAATGTTAAAAAAATAATGTTTATCTTTAGCATAGTAAAAGGCAACTGCTGGCACAATATCAATTGTCAGAAAATTTTGTCAGTGGCAACTCCCCAGATGTTTTACTACTGTAAGATACTGTATACAGGTATGATGTTTAACAGCCTTCTGCTGGTGTGCTGCCCTTTCTGTGTCATGGTAGCAGTGGCTGGGAAAGAGGTGGGAACAGCAGAGACAGACAAAGACCTCCAGTCCTGCAACCACTCAGCAGCAGGAAACTGAGTAGCTATTTAACAATGAAGCCTCTTGCGAGATCTTGGCGATACAAAATTCTACATGAATCTTTGTATGTTGCAGGTGCAAAAAGGTATATTCATCATGATTTTTTCCAGAAATAGTCATCAAAATGATGCATTTCCATTTCTGGGGACTGTGTGTAGCTATGCTACAGTCTCTAAGAACTCCTTAATGTCAACATCATAGTCTGGACGATCACAACCCAGTGCTCATGGCTCATACAGCAGTATGTTTACTAATTCATAGAGCAGCCAATGTTTACTAACTGAGACAGCATTCCTTCATCTAAGGTTATACATATTTTTCATTTCACTTTCTTACTTCCTGGCTGGCCTAGTTTTCTGTCAGAAGGCCCCTGGAGCTCCAGGTGCTGCCCAAGTTGCTTGAATTGTTCCTGATGTACTGAGATTGCATACATTTACTTCAGGAGCGCTAAATCAGCCTACTGGGAACAGGTTTCTACTACTCCATTAATTAAGATTGTGTAAAATTAAATCTTTTACAAAAATATATTAAGAGTCTGATTTCTATCATATCTAAGCTTATTAACTTCAAGCTGACAGTTTGTCAACTTGACACATTTCTTAGCATTAACTTAATTTAGTACTTTTAACATTGTGCATCACCTTAGGACCTCATTTACACCTGATCAATACAAGGAGCCAAAATCCTGGGTCCTTTTGTTCAACCTTTTAAAAAATATTAGCATTCCAGGTTTGTTTTTAAATCTCTTGAATTTCACAGCAGCTTCCAGATTTATTGGAAGAACAATTCAATCTCCTGTTTTCAAACTCCTGTATGTGAATTACCTTGGCCAGATGATTGTAAAATGTTTTAGCATACGTTCTTTCACATATTTCTGAGTTTGGAGTGGGATGTGTTGTCATTATAATCTAAATAAATCAGACCACTCTTTTTTCAACTAGGAACTAGAAATATCAATTAGAATTTTCACTTTCTCATCCATAAAACTTGCAATTTGTCCACCTCCATCTAGTAACAGTTAACACTAATTGGAGTTAGATATTGATACTATTAAAACAGAATAGATCATAAATAGCATAGAATATATGACACTAGATGGAGCTTAATTTCTTGCTTTGGTGTTTATCCAACATTTAAACTAGAAAGTAATGTTTATATTGCTTGACTACTTATTTTAAAATACTCTTTCTTACCCATAACTCCAGAGCAGTCATGTGACATCTTCCTGACATCCCTACCCAGTCTGTCCTTGCTACTCCATATGTACAAATCACTCTGTCTCCTCATCTCTAACCTCAGTAATACTCAGAAGCAATAATATGAAGCACTTTTCTGGACATAGTTAGAAGGGATTTTAATCTGTGTCATGTTACACTACACCATGGGCAGTTTATTTGCACCACAGAAACCCATTTTTTATTTGCACCCTTTCTAGGTGAAACCAGTAATTTATTGGTTTATAATTATAACATTCTAACTAAGTAGTGATTATTATTTCAGATATAACACTCAGAGAAAAAGCAAGGAAGAACACAAAAGAAAATTCCACTGGTAAATTCTCAAAATTCTACAGTTAAAATTGCTAGACATATACATATATACAGACTCCTACTATCTCTGCTGTTACACTAAGCAATTACCGCTCCAATCCTCCTCATGGAGAAGGAGAACCAGTAGACGAGATTATCAACATTGATGATAGGGTTTCTTTTTTTCCTCACCTCAGAGTGTGGTCAGTCTTTGTGGATTTTTTATCTTAATTTGTGCCACACATTGCTGTTTTTTCATGGTCCATAATTCAAGATCTTTCCTAAATATACTATACATACTGTGTTTTATATGTGTTGAGTATTTGGGTTTTATTCTGTTATCCTCAATGGTTTTACTGAGCTCCCAAGATTGCATTACTTTAATGAGCTATAACTGACCATTGGTGATTTGTTTATAGCCTCTGGTACTTTCCTGTTCTTGTGCCATCAAGGCCTCTGCTACAATCCTCTACTCGTACTCCAGTTCACTACATTATTATTCTAGGGTCATAGACAGTTCACTGAACACTGAAGAACTGCTTGGTATTGCTACCTGTAATTTGCAGGACATCAAAATTGCTATACAACTACAAAAGGGCATAACGCCAGCTAAAACTAAACAAGTTACATAATAGTTACCTGCTTGTTAAACTATTTCTGCTGTAGCCAAAAAAGCTAAAATAAGAATCTATATAGGGCAGAAGAGTCCAGACAAACTAAAGTTGGCAAGCCATAGTCCGGAAGCTTTCCAAAGTAAATAAAAAGCCTGCAGTCTGTTACTAGCAATGGCAGCACTGTATTTAATGGGCTATTCGACAGCACCTAATCTCCATTTACCAAATCACATGCTGTGAATGAGTGCTTTAGATGGCTCAATCACCAGCAAATGTATTGCCAAAAGCAGGTTTGTTACTTAAGTGAAAGCATGAAAAGGTTCATTGGCAAGGTTTGCTCTACTACTTACACGATGGTTAAAGTCCACAGAAAAATTGGACTAAAATCTAAAATCAATCAATCTAAACCTAAAATCAACCAAAAAATATCTATGTGGAGACCGAGGATGTAAAAGGGTAAGGACAGGAAAAGGTAAGGATAAAAAGGATAAGGGAGACCCTCTCACCATGCCACAAGGTTCAGAATGGAGCCCCTTGCCAAACCAAGCCCTAATCTTCCCAGTTTAGGTCTAAATATTTTCACACTTAACCTTAACAGCACTTAATCAATAGCCTAATTTAAACAATTTAACAAAAGATTCAATAGAATTTACTGTAGGCACAACAGTAACTCACCTATAGGCAAAATCTATGAATCTAAAGTACTTCAGAATCTAGAAGAACAACATTCATAGGACATTTGCTATAGGATATTCAGATTTACATGCACACAGACCTAAACAAGTGTGTACCAGGTATAACTATGAAAAATTTCACTTTCATTCAATGAAGTACTCATGCTAGATGTCTTTGCATTCTCCCTGTCAAGGAATGGAGCTATCCACCCAGGCTCTGCTGGAGGTCTTTGGTGGCAGTCCTCCAACTATAGCAAACTTGAAAGTTCACTGGCTCTGAGAGACCCCAGTCAGAGGGAGTTTTCTGGTCACAGCACATTGCAGACCAGGAGAGCTCAAAGGGACTCACTAAGGACTGCTGTTTATAAGGTCACAAGAGAGTTGGCTTTGGCCATGGTAATTTTCCATCCTGGCTGCAATTCAGTTTGCTAACTTTCAAAGAAAGTTCAATAACAAAACTATTGTTCCACTTGGGTCATTATTCAGGCAAGAAAAATAAGTTTCCAAGGTTGTTTGTTAAAAAAACAGGAGCTCATTGGACAGCATAGGTTTGGGGGAGCAGACAGCATTTCTGATCAGCTCAAGAGGAGCTGAGCCCAGGTCCTGTTTGTCATCTCTGAGGCCTAGCAAGCATTTCTGAGCAGCCTGAAGAGGTGGGGAGGAGGGATTGCACCACCACATCACAGAATCACAGAATGGGTCAGGTTGGAAGGGATCACAGTGGGTTATCTGGTCCAACCTAGAGCATCCCAGAGCACACAGCACAGGATTTTATCCAGATGGTTCTTGGATATCTCCAGTGAGGGAGACTCCACAACCTCTCTGGGCAATCTGTTTCAGTGCTTGGTTACCCACACAGTAAAGTTCTTCCTTCAGAGGGAGCTTCCTGATCATCACTTTTTACCCGTTGCCTCTTGTCCCATTACTTGGCACCACCGAGAAGAGCCAGGCTCCATTCACAACACCCTCCCTTCAGATACTGACATTGATGAGGTCCCCTCTCTGTTTTCTCTTCTCAAGGCTGAACAGGCCCAGCTCCCTCAGCCTTTCCTCATAAAAGGGATGCTCCAGTCCCCTCATCATCTTCATCACCCTCTGCTTGACTGTCTCCTCCTACATTACCCTGCAGTCTCTATTTCTTTTGCATCTTCTCAATGCTATCTCAACTTTAAGCATCCTCAAGCACCTAATTAGAAATATCCCACAGACCAGGTATAGGTGATTTTTACAAAACAAAGCCTAAAAAAACCCTATCCGTTTGACTTTTAAAGGTCATACTCTACTATGCTGCCAGGCAAGTAGAGGCATCTCAACTCTATAGTCAAGATGCCAAGTGACCTCTGTCACCCACACAGTGGAAACCGTATTGCTCCTCAGTTCTGGTGAGAAGAGCACATCATCAGAATGCACAATCTGTGATGAAATAACAGTGGTTGCTGTAGGTGGTAAGGAAAAAAAAAGATGTATAAGGCAGTTCAGTAAGGGTTGAGCCTGTTGTGTACCTGGCCAATTCAGAGTATATAATTATGTCCTATATTGTAAGTTGATTGCTCCAGCCCTCTGCCACAAAGGTCAAACTACATTTGAGTGCAGAAGAAACAGCTCTGCACTGTACAGAACTGCAAGTGGAATGCACACAACAAAGAGAAGTGGCAGGGAAGGTTATTGATAGCAATCAATGAGCAACACAAGCAGTGAACACTTTGAAAGATTGTTCACAACATTCATCTAGTGTCCCCTATCTCTGCACTGCACAGACACAGGACAGTAGCAGGGCAGAAGGAGAAAATACACTCTCAGAAGATTCTTTATCTGCCAGCAAGAATAGCAAGAACACCTTTGAAACCTACCCAACTATCTCAACTATGAGTCAACTAGAGGCCTATTGACTCATTTATCTGCAAGCCAACCTTGAAAACCCAGAATTTTAATCACAACCAGAGACATCTTGCTACCTCAGGGGAAGATGCCTGGCAGTGATACCTACTGCCTTTATTAGCATATTGGAGAAGTTTACTTGCTTCCCAGATGCACACAGGTGCAGAAGCATTAGGGAGAGATTTCTATACTGATATCTGCATTTACAGAGCACACAATGCCCAGCACAAGCATCACCTTCCTCGCTCCCCTCAGATTCCCACAAGTGCACACCCACCATGGACTCTGCACTTGGCTGTGGAGCAACACAGCCCATTCTTCTACAAATACACAGAAAGCCTATTCTAGGCTAGCTTGCCTTCACAGACAAGATGGGAGATAAACCTCTGCCAACACTCAGCCACTCCAAAGAGTCACAGATGGTCACTCCATAGGCAAGAGGTTTTCACTAGCAATCCAAAATTGGGGGCAAAGGAATCACAGCCAACTCCTGTATTCTCTCTGCTAGACAGCTTTCCCAAAGCGGAAAGCAACATGGGAACTAAAGGTGATTGTTGGACAGGCTGCACTTTTAACACCTGCTTTTAGAGCCTGTACAAGCATGGCACCATTTAGCCACTCTCTGTTCAAGCCTCACATTACTATCAAGAGTACCAGATGTTGGAGAGGGATATACTGGCATAGCAATGTTATAAAGATGAACTACCCAACTGAAAGAGCTAACACTATTTCTAGAGGCATTGTAAATGGAAGGAAAGAGGTGCTTCAAAGTGATTTTGCCATTTTCTGCATTAAGTTCAGAGAGACAACTCAAGATATCTAACAAGAGAATAACTAGGCATTATTTTCAGTATCCCAGCAATATTATTTACTTGTATTGTGCACATTGCAGTAGAAATTACAAAAAGGCAAGGATGTTTAGGTAAGGAGTAGGCTGATGCCACTGTGATGAAAACTGTGACAAAAGACATTATTTGTGGGCAATTGCAGATACTGCTGTGAGTATGCAGGCTCAGGTCACACACAGGATTCTTGGTTTTCTCTGCTTAAGGATTTCTTTTCAGATATTCCACCATGGGGCACCACCAGAACCAAGTGTCCCAGTGGAAAGGAGGGTTTGATATACTCCCTCCTTCCCAAATACCTGAACAGAATTCTATGTCTGATGGGAAAATGACAGTGTACCCTGGCAGCCAGGAGGACCAATCAAATCCTGAAGTGCATCAGGCCCAGCATCGGCAGCCAGGCAAGGGAGAGGATTGTCATGCTCTGCTCTGCACTGGGGCAGCCTCACCTTGAATATTGTGTGCAGTTTGGGGCACTGCAATATAAAAAAGACTCTAAGCTATTAGAATGTCAGCAGGAGGCCATGAGAATGGTGAAGGGCCTTGAGGGGAAGCTGTATGAGAAGCAGATGAGGTCACTTGGTGTGTTCAGCCTGGAGGAGACTGAGGGGAGACCTCATTGCAGTTACAACTTCCTCACAAGTGCAAGCAGAAGGACAGACACAGATCTCTTCACTCTCATGACCAGTGGCAGGACCCAAGGGAAAGGCCTCAGTTGTGTCAGGGGAAGTTTAGGTTGGATATGGATGGGCACTGGAACAGGCCCCTCAGGGAAGTGGTCACAGCACCAGCCTGACAGAAGTCAAGAAGCATCTGGACAACACGCTCTGACACATGGTGTGGTTCTTGAGGTATCCTGCACAGAGACAAGAGTTGGACTCCATGATCCTTATGGGTCCCCTCCAATGCAGCATATTCTATGATTATATGACTTCTCAAGAGTCTGATGAGAAAGTATGGCCAAATCATGTATTGTGCAATGCATATGCTAAATACAAGCATAAGAATGATGCCTACTGAAGCAGCAGCACACAGCTACCTACAACCAAATTATGGAAGTATAAATTGCCTGAGACAGGACAAGACTAGTTGATATAAATAGTAAATTAAAATGTTAATTCTAGATTAAAAGTAAAATATGATTATTAATAAAAGCCATTTCAAATGAGAGCAATATGTAGGAAGGAAAAAGACAGCATAGGGAAATCAGCATGTGTAAAAACAGATTCACTGCAATCCCTGAAAAGATGCAGATCTCAAGTCCTTCTGTCTCTGGTACAATCTAGTGTGTTTCTAAATGTCTTGATGAAACTGAAATGAAAACATAAATTTCTAATAAAAGCACTGGATATCACTGATCACAGACTTTGACTTACAGCACAGCAGCCTCCATGTTATTAGGTCTCTGTGAGATCTCACTATAACAGCAGCTACTCCTTTACACTATGCACTAATGGCTGGTATCCTGCTGATTCACGATGCTGCTGAGGTGATAATGACGCATTTGCCAGCTAGAAAGTTACAAATGCATGAACAATTAATACCGATGAGAGTTATTACATATACATGGTTTGTTAGAGGGGGAAAAATGGAAGAAATAATAAAATGCTGGGAGACTGCTGGGGAAAGTGGTATAACTTCTGGAATGGGGGAAATTTATTCCAAGCCACATGGTTTTCCCACCACACCATCCTGCTTGTTAGCATCTGCTTTGAAGCATGACAGCTTAAACAAACCACATTGCCATAGAATGTGACTCCCTGCCCTTTTCTTTAAATTTCATCATTGATACTAATGTATTTTATCTTTTCTAGAGCAAACAATTATGGTTCAGGTATCAGATTCTTTAGAACTCACTAGTAATTTGAAATGTGTGATTTTTTTCAGTGATTTGCATCTTGATTGAAGTTACAAATCCCCATTTTGTTACTTAAAAAAAGATCTTCCAACATGCAGCACTGAACCATCAAATCTGTTGAAAATAAAGCTTCTTAAGTTTCAGTTAGATCTGATGAGTAAGGCAATAGCCTCAGGTGTGTTTCAAGCCACAAAGTGAAAAATAGAAGCTGGGAATGAAGAAATTCCACTTGGCAGATCTCCACCTGCTACCAAACAGGTTATATTTCCTTCAGAGGAAATCTATGCAGCACTGGGGGAAGATGTAGGAAAATTCTTTTAACTTTAGCATAATAGTGTATGATCCCTGTATTCGGGGTTAATACTTAGTTTTGTACCATACAGTGATTAGTACAAACACTAGAGATTAATGTGGCCTTGTGTTAACTCCCTAAATCTCTGACTAATAAGACTAATAAGTCTTGTGCCAGCTAATGCTTCCTTATCTATTTATATTAGTGATTAATATGTATTAGCAGATATTTTAGTTTTGAGAACAAGGATTGTATGTCAGAACAAAGAATAGTAAGAGAAGTACATTATGCCCTGATCACATATTTGACATGCTCTCAAGGAGGTAAGGTTCATCAGAAGATCCAGAACCATATCCAGTAAGTCCATCAACACAATTAGCATATATGCATATATTCAGGAAATATTATTAATATGTATTGCTTTGAGGAATATAACCTGGTCTGTTAGGTTAGTGGGCGTGCATGCATTGAGGAGAATTCCCCATGCATCCAGTGCTGTCAATAAAGTAATGTTGACTTTCTAACCTAGTAAATTGTTTGAAGAGTTTATTTCCTGGTTTTCAGTGACACACCAAGATACTGGTTCAAATGCACAAGTAAAGGACAATACAGAAACTTGGCCAAAGATTGAAACATTTTATCTTTTTTCTTTACCTTTATATCTCCTTCATTTATGAATATTTGTCTTAACAAATATCTGTGTGCATGTGCCCTACATTCACATTAACTCCCCCTCTACTTCTTGCGTAATACCTCCTTGTCACTAGCCAGGAGTTTCCATTCTTAGGAGTTTTTCACTCTGCCACGGAAAGAAGAATGTCATATCAGATTTACAGCTTTTCTTTATACCCTCAGTTTACCCAGACTACAGGTACACCTGAAGGGGCCTCACACCTAAGAGAAAGTGACAATACTGTTACCAGACTGACTTTAGCAGGGATTGTCTGCTTCTTTGAGTTAAGAAAGGGTTTAGGAAGCCTGAGTCCAGCTCCCAACCTGTCAGGTGTTGTAGCAGATTGAAATAGCCAACAGGTGAGTCTTGAACACTGTTAACTCAGAATAAATCTAAGATACTACCCTGCCACATCAATATTCTTTCTTCCTGTACTCTTAAGGGACTGCTTCCCCTCTATAAAAATTATTCTTAGAAAGAGACTAACATACCTCTCCTGAGTCTGGAAATGGACATTCTGAAAGAGCAATTTCCTGGGGGGAAAAAAAAAAAAAGAAAAAGAGGACGGGGAGAGCTCTTAAAGCACTAGACAAATCAAATTACTTGTCTTATAAGCCACATAGCTCAGTGACCAAATCACTCAGTAGTTTGTGCCACTAATTGGAATTCTTTGTATCTTGTCACATCATTCTCCATTTCTGTACTCTTTTCCCTCAGAATTAAAGGAATTCCCAAAGGCTCTGAAACTGGAAGAAACAGCAGTACAGGTAAATCCACACAGAGGATGAGGAATCAGGCATATTTTTTCAGGTACCACTACAACTGAGTCTTCTCCAGTACTCTGAATTATGTAGGTTCACAATCTAAAAGTATGTAAACATCTTCCATCCAGGATGTTTCTTCATCTGTGCTCTTTCATAACCTTCTCATATGTGGTCTCAGGGAGTACCCTATAATTCACATCTGATTCAGACTGCAAAACTGGTAACTCTCTCCTGTGCAAGAGATTGCAAATGCTCATGTAAATATGAACATAAACCTCAGGAAGCATCAAGAATATTCATCCTTCTAAGAAATAAGTCTCCTGGATCCAGCCTGATAAGAGTTAATCCTTGTTCCTGCTCTTAGAGGCTTGCAAAGTGACAGCTTTCTCTATAGGTGGTCCAAACCCTCAGGGTAATAGAAAGTTACAAATGTCTGACTGCTTTTGGACAAAATAAGATCTTGCCCTTGAAAAGTTGGGTTTCTTTTTTTACCAATTAGGGTTTTCAGTCTACTGGCCCAGATTACTGAATCTATTTAAAATTTTTATCTCCAATATGAATTCATCCCTGGCATGATTATCTACACTCAACTCCATGCCAGAGTCACACTAAGCACACATATCTGCATTAAAGCAAATGGAGATCTTAAAAAGAAGTGTTTCCTTATTACTGGAGGTCTAGAACTCATCATTAATTCATCTGACGTGTCACCAGAAAAAGAGGAAGGAGCATAACTCTAAGGTAGGAGCAGACACAACTGTCATGCCTGGGAGGCTGATCTCTCCTATTGCTGAGATGCTCTCCTCCTGTCTATGATAGAAAATTGAACCCTGCAGAGACGACAAAAACATCCCTTTGGAGGCAGTTATTACAACTTGATTATGCCAGGTCTCCAGCATTATTAATACTTTCTGCCTGTGCTTGCCATTAGCTCCCATCAAGTTTTGATAATACTTTCTGAAGCAGAACTGAAAACATTTCTCACATCCAAATTAACACCTGATTATTTTCATTCCAGTGAGGGTGGAATGACTACATCAAGCTTTTTTTTTTTTTTTCCACTTTCAATTTTAGAACAAATAAATGTGGTTTTATACATCATGACTGTGAGGTTGTTATTTTTCAAGGTTTTGGCATTTCCTAAAACTGTGCATATCTTTCTTTTACAAGGGTAATGGCAAGTTGCTTACCTTAAATCCCTTTCGACCTAATCCTAAATGCCAGTTTAACCAGAATTTGTCAGTGAATTAACTTCTTAACTTGGAGTTAGGGAAACTATTATGCAGTGGATTCAGGGATAGTACATAGCTGCTCCAAACTAACCTGGTTCAGGCCTCCCACATGGAATATTAAAAGTGCTTATGTGCCAACACCTNACAGTCCTTTTTGGTACACTTGTTTGTTGTTTTCTTTTTTTTTTTTTTTTTTATGGTAGAAATCCTTCACTTGGCCCATTGTTCTAACAATGCTTAGAAAACCTCTTGCCTACAGTTGGTCTGGGAAAACACATCAACACATTCTTCCAGATGGAAAATTATCTAAGAATTATCTAAGCTCCAGTTTCAGTCCCTGGAAGTCAGCTGCACATGCTGGATTCATCAAGGTCTTGCCCGGGTAGCAGTAGAACAAAAGAAGTGCAGTATTTGAAGGCTAGAGAAAAAATAAGGAAAACATTTACAAGTATAGCAAAGCAACCCAAAATACTTTCCCATTACTAATGAACAGTTGACCTGTTTGTGCCCCTATTCCAACTCTGGTATACACTGTTTCTCATGAAGTGCTGGCTTAAGCACTGACAAGGAAGTTTATACTTGCTCTCTTTTAATATATACAAAGCCTAGCTCCTGACACCCGGCCTCTGACCACTATGGTCAGCCCAGCCAGACTGGTGGTGCCCTGGCCTGACCAGTATCAGACACTGACAGACAGCCAACACACTGCCCTGGCTGACATGGGCAGCACAGGCAGGATACCACCCACATTGTTCATCTAAGGTAGGATTCTCTCACATCACAGTGCCATGAGTGGAGCCAAGGAGTGACACAATTCCTACTCACCTGCAAAAGTCATTTGCACTACTGGGAGTTGTGGCCAGATGACTCCAACACCAAGTGTCCCCAGAAGTCCAAAGCCATGGCATCACTAAGGATGCTGTGTTTGTTATTGGGGATTGGGTGAGTTTCCATGTAGCTGAGCCACTGCTCATCTTTCCCACTGCCTCAATAAAACCTTAGTTTATAACCTGATGTCAAGCTCTATTATTGTTCAATTCAAAAATGTATAGAAAGCCTAGTTGTTGACAAGGTATATAAACTCACAGATCATCACATATGTAAAAGAGATGATCATAAGCACATCTTCCAGGAAAAAAAAGAAAAACAAAACAAACAAAACAAAGTGTTTGCAAAATTTATCAGCCATATTGATATTATAGCACTGATATCTCAATTCTAGCATCATCAGCTTGGATCTCTGCAAGCAGAAGGTTTTGAAATTCTTACATTTTTTATTTAATACATATATGCTGCAGTTCTTTGAAGAACGGGTCTTTGAAAACATGTGGACCACTGAGGACAGCCCATGTCAGCTGTCCATCTCACCAGAAGCAATGGTTGCATCCTATTCAGTTTTTCAAATGATGCATAGGAACTGATGCACTGCAAAGGGGACTTCGTAAAACAAAATACACAGAGATTCTGTACTTTCAAGTTAGCACCAATAACTCTGCAGTTCAGCAGCTGTGCTATATATTGCTTAGTTGCAGGTTCTTACTCCAGTGATAGATGGAAATAGTATCACATTTTTTGTTTGAAATACCACATGAGTCACATTAACAGAACTAGTGCACATCTAGCTTATTCTGCTGGGGCAGATTACGCACAAGATGGCCATGAAAGAAACAGGAAAACATTTATGTATGGTTTTATAAAATTGCAGCAACAGGGAAAAACTTTCTTTCTGTAGGGATTAAAAACAACACAAAGAACAAAGAACAGTTTGTGACACTTCAGAAACAACTTGTCATATCACCAGTTATCCATCCATGAAGTGCTGTTGCACCTAATGTCATTATACAGTAGTGCCCTCATGGACAGATCATGTGAACCAAAGTCCCTTTCAGAATCCTTCAGAACTGTACATGTGCTTCTGACAGCTCGCTCTCCCTCTTGCAATAGTATGCTCAGTCTTCTTTTATCTTCTGGTCAGTTGAAGCAGGCAGCACAAAAACAAGTCGGTTTCTCAAGCTGCTTCTTAAGATAAAAACCTCAAGCCTAGATTTCAAAGACTTTTGTCTGCCTAAGTAGTCAGGTATAGTGTTCTATGAGCTCTCTTCACAGCCATCTCCTGCAGGTTTGGAAATGTCAGATGACCCCCTGATCCTTCTTCACCTCATCTCCTTCCTCTACCCTTCTCAGAAACAAGAGCGAGCTCCCTTGGCTGATAATGCTAAAAAGCCCAAGATATCCACTCTGCATGCCAGGACAACGTGCAAGGACACAGTAACAGTGGAAAATCTCTTGGGAACCAGAAGAAATCACATGGGGCATCACTCTGCAGTTGCAAAAAGGTGTTAAGTGCCATCTGAAGCACTCCAATGGTGTCTACATCAGCAGCTTAGCGAGTAACACGGACTCTTTTCAAGTGTGACTTCTACATATGATCAGAGCTTGAGTTACATGCATTGCAATACCAAGCAATATTGGTATACCCCAGAACTTAAACCCAGGGGTTAAACCAAAGGTTCCTTTACTCCAGTTTGGTGGAAGGAGAAATCAAAACCAGATATTCTCAAGAGGTCACAAATACACAAAAATTTACAAGCCAAATATAGAAAATTAAGGAACTTTGGCAAATGAGTAAATATAACACCAAATTCAATATTAAACACTTTTTATAGCATTACTTAGTATTAATTTAATATTAACTTAGTATAAATTCAACCTAGAAACTTTTAAACCTATGAGATGTTAAGTTACCCAAAAATGTTCCACATAAAGAGAATGAGGACAAGAGGGAGAAAGACACAAAAGGTACAGAAAACACACATATAGCCACCAATTTCTGGGTTCCCAGGTGAAGGCAGGGCCCAGACAAATGGCCACCTCACCGTCAGCCCCATTTAAACCCTTGGCACTCCCTGGGCCCACCCCTCAGGTGGGACTTCTGATTGCTCAGCCAATCAGGATCTGGACTGGCACCCCGGTGTGTGATTGATGGACAGCTCTGCCAATCAGAGGCTGGGTTTGTGCTGCCCCAGTGTGTGATTGGTGGACAGCTCTGCCTGGCTGGGAGTCTGGCACGGGACAGGACATTGCCTCACCCACGCAAAGTCTGGCCTGCCCCTCTGCCAGACACAGACACCAGCACTCCAAGGTGTCTGCAGACATTGATCTAATCCATCTCTGACAATTGGTTCACATAAGAAAACTTGCTCTTCCTGTTGGAACGAAGCTGTACACTGAAGCCTGCGTGCAGTGCCCCTTCTACAGTGAGTGCACAGGATACTGCGTTTCAAGGGGTAGGACACCAGCTTGCGTTCTCCTAGCAATTACTCACAGAAATACAATGCTGGAAATACCTACAGATCGTACACCTCTCTCTTGTCAAGAAAGCTTAAAAAAGTGAGGAAGATCATTGAAAGGCAGACACTGTTTCCTAAGCTTTTCATGGAGAAGCTTAGCAGACTTGGGGTTACATAACCAAGCATCCAAGACACTGATTTGCAGGCATCAATCTCATGGCTCAATTCTAAATTTTAAATAACCCACAGGCCACACAGGCAAAAGGTTCTCAAGGAATAACCCAGACACTTTGCAGACAGTTGGTTTAAACCTTTTCCAGGTGTCATACTACCCAACAGAGATTACCTTGCAATGTACCTGCAGCACAAGGTGATCGGATTCACCTGGTTTGGGGATAACAAATATACACATTTTCCTGAAACACCCCAGGGCAGATCCTGAAGAGTAACATAAACAACAGTTGGTAGCAACCTCTACTTGGCCTCAGTGATGGAGGAAGTTCAAGAGCTGGTCTGAGGCTACAAGATTAGCAATGCCATTAAAAAGCAATAAACAATTATGGCACTATATGCTTGAAAGGAAGTCATAATACACAGATATGTAACATCTATGGAAGCAAAAGTGCAAGGACAGGAGCCACCATGTGCAGGAGTTGAGCTGTCCACTGTGGCTGCAGCACAGAAAAAGTCAGGGCCTTGCTCGCTTGTTGGTACTTAGCTGTTTTACACTGGGCTGGTGGGGCTGAAGCTCTGATTCCCATGTACATGTGCATTGGCAGGTCTTCCTACCCACCTGCTACACCTGTCCTACCAAGTAAGTAAATTTATATATCTGTAAATTATATTGCTCTCTTCCTGCAGCCACACAACCCTGTATATCCAACTGACATTATAAAGGTATTTGGAGCATCTGTACTGAAAAAGCATCTCATATTTAATCTTTAGCAGTAGACTCCAGTTTACCTCAGCCATTCATGTGCTGATGCTAAGAGTTTATCTTATTTAGAACATGAGCACTGTACTAGGATGGTCCTGTACTAGAGAAGGGAATTGCCCTCCATCGCCCTCCCTGCTAGGACAGAGTTTTTTACATAGTGAATTGCTGTTGCAGGGAGAGATTTCCTATATTTATACTTTATCTTTGGAATGAGAATATTCTGGTCAGGGTAGCTTTCTCCTCTAAGAAGACATAACTGCACGCATCACTGATATGAAGAGCCAAGTACAGGTGAGTACTCTGAGTGCTGTCACATACATTTTTCCTGAAACAAAGGGGTTGAAAAAATCTCCTTTAGCAGACATTTGATTATTCAAGCAGCTGGGATTAGTTCAGTAAGAATTATGTTTTGCTCCTGTTTCATTAAAATGATTTCCCTTTTTCCCTGCTGCCGCAGCTAAAATTTGGACTGCTGGAAGAGAAAAACTAAAAAAGCAGAGGCAGATATGAACACTTTATCTCAGCAGCTGCATGTAAGATCTCCTGCAAACAGCTTCCAGCTTTCTAAAAGCAGAGCAGTGGTTCAACTTCACCTCACCACTCACTGTCCAAGCTTTCTGAAAACAGTCAGTCACCGCTCAAAGAAATCCCCTCACCTCCCCTGCTCTCTTTGCTCACAAATTTTACAATACTGCTCATCTGTACTGGAAGCAGCTTCCTTCGGCAGCACCTACTCTTCTTCATGAAGATTTCTTCTGTTTACAATGACGATTTGGGGAGTTTTTTGGCGGGCGAGGGGAGAGGAGGGGTGTTGCCAATATGTGTTTTCATGAAAGCTCCCCTTAGCTGTAATTTTCTAATTATGCAGTTCTTTTTTGGCTGGCAATCATCTAAAGTGCTGCATGGCTTTTCCTCCTTCTCTGGAACGATGTGTTCCAGCACTGCACTAGTTGTCAACTGCTGTGTTATATTTGCCCAGCTTTTTCACCCTTTCCATTTTTTCAGCTCTGTACCAGAATGTTCTCTTTGCTGATCTGTCCCACACTCCTCTTTCTGCTCCTCTTTTTAACCTTGAAATGCAAATTCTTTGTGTACTAATGTCACTTCTGCTTTTAAAAGGACACCTGTCTTCCCCTAATACCCACTGTGAGTGTGTTATCCTGCCTGCCTTCCTCACCATTCTTCTGGAGCTTCTTCCTGCATCCACACCATGTAACCTCACTTTTGGACAAGTTATCCATTCTTACCTACAGCTGCTGATGGAGATATGGGTTCTCTAGTTTTCTGTGTATGTCCTTACAATCTGCCAAGACACACTGAAGAAAAAGCATGTCTCAAGTTCACATACATACATCTAAGGTGTGGGTCTCTGTGTTGCCACCCAGACTGTCACTCCAGTACCTGGATGCTCAACAGCATCCAAGTTGCTCTTCTCTTCCACTAACTCCAAGAATCACAGATTTTCAAGATTTTTAAGATTTTTTTTTTTTACTTTTCAAGCTTTTTTTAGTTTTCAAATTGATATATTTTCTCTAAAGTATCTTGATAATTTGTGTGTTATAATTTATTCATAATGAAGACTATCCAAAGCAAACTCAATCATTTTTACTTTCTTCCTAGCAGTATCAGATTTTTGGGCAAACACCCTTCAGAATGGTTTGTTTGGGCTATTCCGTTCACTCACTCATATTCTTGTTGTATCAGCTGTTGTTACTCAGGCCATACTATCAAAAGATGCCATGCAGATTTCCATACACATTGTTAGCACTAGAAATCCTTTCCTCTCACTGTCCTGCCGACATATGTATTATTCCCAGCAAAGGCTATGCAGTTTCAGCTGTCATATGTGTAGTTTTGTTATGAGATTACATCCATAAATTATCCTTCAGAAGAGATTACAGCAATTATGAAAAAGGCATCTATATCTTCCTAAAATAGGGAATTTCTTATTTTATACATACAACAGTGCCAGCCCTTGCATGGATTCTGACTCATCAAAGGCCAGAAGAGAAGACAGAAAGCAATTGAACTGGAAAGCAAACATCACAATAGTGAAAACCTGTGAAAACCAGCATGGATTTACAAGACAAGTAATTTTTTTTCCTAAAATGATACTTCACTAACAATCATTTAATAGATTCTTTATATCATGGTGAGAGTTATCACCACTGTTACTAAAAAGGCTGAAAACAGCATTTCAAATTCTGAGCTCCTCCTGTGCATTACATGTGCTACAAGTAGTTCCTGTAGGCTGAGAGGAAAATTGTTGCAGAAACTGTAGCCACAGTAACATCCTTCTCTTGCATGTTCACATTGGTAATGAAGAGCAAATCAGGCTCCAGTTATTCACAAAGTGTTCGAAACATTGGCACTTAAAAATTCCACAGTCATCCCTGCCTGCAGAAAGACTACCAAAGGAATGCTCCATCGTGCTGTGGCACAAGAAAAGTGCATGCCTGAATTGGCAATGTGATCTTTCACTGTCTAGGTAAGGTTGTATTACCCAGTGAGAGAGGGGATTCGCCCTATCAACCACATGCAGATAAGCACTATGACTCTATCCATTATGTTTGTCCCTATTTGGAAAAAAATAACAATACTGCTGTATTTTCAGATCTAGGCCATAGGAAAGATTATAGACACTGATATTTTTCAAACAGGCATGACTTAACATCGATTGATGCTTCGGGCCTGTTTTGGTTTTGGTTTTGTCTCTAGGCCCTTTTTCCTAGTCCTTTAAGAAAGCTTTCTCTTTGCTTCCTTCTCTTCACCTCCTGTGTGCCACACTGGCTTTTGCCACCTCCTCTTCATCTTGTGCCAAATGTGCTAGTGTCTCTTGTGTTTCTGAACTCCTTTAGCAATGAAACATTCCCTCTAGTACCAGAATGTGTAAAAACTTCAACAGCTAACATTAATCCATGTCCCCTCTACCAGAATGAAGAGCTGGTTACACTACATTTCATTTGATAAGCTGTTACCTTAAATCACAATAGCACTCCATCCTCAGTACCCTACTAAAATTATCATAGAAAAAAAAATCAAATCACTTGTTAATGCTTTATGACTTCATCTCACTCACAATGATGCAACCACTGAAACTAGGGTGCTATGAATACCAGACACAGTAGACAATTGGGTAGCTCTTCACATTGTGCTAATCTCCTTTCCTGTTTTTTCATAGCTTTCTGTTTTAAATTTTACAGCACTGAGCTTGCTTTAGGCAAGCCAGCAGAAATAGATAACTTGGTGCATGCCTTCTCCCCACCAAGAAAATTCAGAACTACCCTCTCATTACACGGAAAGAAGAGAATGCATGGGTTTATTCAGGATGAAACATTAGTAATTACAATCTGTCATTGTCTCACTGTATGTTTGGGTTGTGCTGTTGGCCTCTGGGTGACACTGGGTAACACCACAAAATACACAGTAATTTGTAACTTTTCCTGAACTGACAGTGATACCAACTTCATCTTGATGACAAAAAATTGTCAGAACAGCTTTTATAGACTTAGCTTTTGAATTGTTTCTTAACATTGCTTTTTTAAAAAGAAATTATTTTCAATTCCCATAACATCCCTTAAAATGTAATTCTTAAGTGTAATCCTAAACAGCCTGTGCTATTATTTTTATTTGTGGCAACATTTGACTTCAGTAAAGGTGATGCTTAAGCACTGCCAGAGTAATTTCCTAGTTAATGTGTTCTCTATTATAAAAGCCTCCCAGTTTCTAAAATGATGCCAAGAATTCTCAGCCTAGGCTCTGAAGGACTGGGAATGTCTTGACCTGAGTCTAGGCTCTATTTAAACTCCGAGACCACCAGTGTTTTGAGGAACTGATACACACTGGACTGTCACTGCCAACACTGAACGTGTCTGACCAACTGCTGAGGTGAGCCAGTGGGTAAAACTATCACTGCACATTTCAACAGCATTATCAGAAACTGCATTTTCCCAAAGCTGAGCACACACACCTGTTTAAAGGCTCTTTGGTGAGACTGAAGAAGCTGTCTCATGGCTGTCACCATGCCAAGCTCCTCCTCCTCTCGTATCTGATCCTGGAAGGGCCTCAAGCTGCATCGTGTCCTCAACAGTCTTCATTTCCACCCCTTCTCAGACATAAATTCCTAAATGCCTTCTTTGGGAACAGCCCCTTGGTATGAAATTTGTGGTATTGTCAAATGTATCCCAAAAAACAAATACTGCACCCTCTCTCTGAATAAGTGTTCTCTAATATATACATATATAAGTGGACAATAATTAGGAAAGCAAATGGAATATTTCATGACTAACAAAGGCAGACTCATGGGTATTGACTTGGCTGTAAAAGCCTTTTCTTTAAAAAAATCTTATTCAAGAAACACTATTCATTGTCAAGGTGAAGGAAAAGATATAACTCTGCAGAAAGAACTCTTCTCATTCAAAAAAATCAAGGAGAAAAATTCTTAGAGTATTGTTTATGAAAAAAAATTATGAAATTAAATGAAAAAACTCTTGGCCTTATGCCAAGAGTTCATGTCAGAATAGGACTGAGTTATCTTGTCTTTTATAAAAGAGGCATTTTAATAGTTGAAACTGAATCTTTACAATAATACAAAAATTTACAAAAGAAGGGGCCATGGAGGCCATCCAGTAAAACCTCTTACTCTCAGCAGGGCTACCTTCAAGGTTAGGCCATGATGCTCAGAGCCTTGTCCACTAAAATTTTGAAAATATCCAGAGATGGAGATGTCACATTGATAGCATTCAACTGAAATAAAAAAATCATCATGTGAGGGAACAGTGTAATTTTTAAAATCCTTAATTATACTCATCATTTCTCTAGACCAGTGATTTTCCAGTATTTAGAAACACATGTTGAAGATGGGTGACTAAACAAGGTACAACCAATTCATTACTTTCAAATACATAGGAAAAACTGAAAAACTGAAAACCCACAGCACCCTGACTGGGTAGGAACTTCAGCTGGACATGCTGCTTACCCATCTGTCTGGAAAAGGTGCATTAATGTTTACTTAGGGAATGCCCTACACTGGAATCTTCCTCCTTAGGTTTATCCCTGAACAAGTCTTCTTAAAGAGAGCAGTTGGAGAGAAAAAGTAAAATCAAAGAGCTGACTAGGTCTTGCACACAGTTCCCATACAAGTGAATTGTCTGCAAAGCTTTTGGTAGTCCTGCCCCCTTCAGCTACCATAGTCAAACCTCTTATTAGCACAGCCTAAATGAATAGTTCTTACTTACAGCAAACATTTGTAAGAAAAAAGTGTTTTCTGTAATTGACACTTTTCTCTCAAACTTTTTTGTTAGCAGAGAACCCCAAGGGCACCAACTTTCATGCACACACACATTTTTAGAAGAATCAATGCAGTAAGTCAATAGTTCTTATTTTCTGACATTGCAAGTTCCCATTCCTAAAATTTTCCTTTGATCTTGAGTTTTCCTTTAATATTACCTATCAGATATTATTTCATTTTCACTGTCACACATATAGCAGATATCTTAACTCCATCTGCTTTTAAACATTTTAATTACTAAAACAATTTCAGCCTTGCATCTCCCATTAATCATTACACTGTGAATCCACTAATTACAATATACAAGTTATCACTAAGATTGCTTATGGTTGGTGTCAATGCAATGGAACTGCAATCTATCTTACCTTTTTTTCAATTTAGTACAGGTTTTCTTCATACACCACTGCCAAACTAGTCATGGTTTCCCAAGAAAATGTGAAGACCTGAAAACCCCATTGTTCTTTCATTACCTCTTTATTCAATCAGTAACATTCAGGTATGTTCCATGAAATGTTTTTTATTCATCTATTTTTTTCCACAGAAGCATTTAGTAGAAGTCCTAAAGAAGTACATTTTTTAATGTCTATAACAAGGCACTTTGTTCATGCCTTTGGTGCTTGCAACTAACACAGATTTTCACTGTTCATAATAGAAGACTATTCAAACCAGGAGTCATTAACAGCAGTGTTTTCCAGGAGACCAATACTGGGAAATCAAAAACACTTCTGCAATCTACAAAACAAACATTTAGCTATCACAGAGGAAAAAAAACCAAACTGAACTTTACATAATACAACTTTCAGGTCCCATTTTTTCAGGTGCACTTAAGTTCTAGGATTTTTATTTTTCCATAACTGCATATTGCTTATATTTGGGCACATACTCAGACTGAACTTTTCTTCCTACCAGAACATTCCCTGAACAGGGAAATGGGCATACAGAAAGGTCAGGCTGCACTTCAGCACTAATCCCACTGAGAATATCTACAAGAATTCAACAAGATTGGTTTCATACAGGATTTTCCATAATCTTCAAATGCACCTCAATAAGCCAGACAGGCACATGTCCATCCCCACAGTAAACCCTGATTCTTATTCCACTGTACACAGCATGCTAACCCATTCTCTACCAAAACTTTCCTGCTCCAAAAGACGTGAATTACTCTGTTCATTTTTAGGGCAGTTTCTCCCTACACCATTATCATGAGTGACTAGAGAATACAAGGAACTTGGATTCCTGTGAACGCAGCCCAACAGCACCTCTCTGTAGTAATCCGCTTTCACCTAACAGATGGCCAAAACCTGGTTTAGCAAAACACTTGAGCATTATATATTCAAAATTAGGAAACTAAAGGAGGATTAACTGCTTACCTAAAAATGCAACCATTCTTCTTGGAAAGAAAGTCAGGTCTTCCCTCCTTTGTGAAACTAAATTTTAAACCAGGATTCTACTGTCCATCACACCATCACATGGAGATTCTCCAGTTCTGTGCAGCTAGTTGAGGTTCCAGAGCCAGTCTCAACAAAGAGACCAAGGACCACTGGGGTCTACATTTTAAGTTGCACCAGGGAGCATAACAGAATCCACAAGCAATCAGAACTCTGAGGTAATTTCTTTGTCCCCATAAATCTCAAATTACTCTTAGGTTAATAAATGTGCGCAGAAGGCAGCAGTGATCAAGTACACTACAAAGAAATTCTGCTCAGTAGAAGCATGCCATAGGGCACTAATAGATAAGGACAGTGAGTGATTGATTAGCTTTGTGTGTATGGCATGACTAGAAAGCACAGTCACTCAGCTACTGCCCTCCTGTTCACCAGCCCTCCCATGTTCCTAATTCAGACTTCCTTTTCATACTGGTAGCAGCAACAGTTGTAGGACACAGCACAAATTAACCAAAGCAGATGCTGTTTCTCGTGCACAGCACAGCAGACTGTGCATGGGACAGACACACTTGTAGTAGGTGCTGGCTCATACACTCAGAAAAACAGAAGAGTTTTCAGTGTCTCCACAGAGACACCCAACACAGTTTTTAAGTCTTAGTGGTGACATTTTTTTTCTTTCCTAACCTTTAAGGTAAAAGACCCTGCCTGCATTTTTCCCTAACAAGTAGGGTCCTACAGAAGTCTGCAGCATCTTTGTATGCACAGAAAATATGTAGCAGTAGGGGCTAAAAGAGCAATTACTAATGCCTGCAGGAAGCATAGGCATTGTTCCATATACTTAAGAGGTGTGCTGGGATTTTTATTATGATGAGGATCTGTAGCACAAAACTTCCTTCATCTGACTATTCCTCAAAGCCTGCTTTGTGAATACTGCTCCAGAGCTCCTGAAAGAGCGACGTCCTGACAAACAGCAAAGTCAGAGCGCCACCTGCCTCTGCTTTTTAAGAGAAAAAGGTGCTGGATGCCGGTTTTCTCTCATCATCTTCACTGTGCACTGAGGCACCCTTGGGCTCATAGCCAGCTGAGCGATATCGGGTTTACTGCACGTGTATTTGGACACCAACATTCTTTAAACCTGTTTCCAGTGTTCACCAGGAATTGGTTAATGGTTTGCACTGAGCCTGTAGCAACTTCAGTTCAAATCTCAATCACAGAAAGTTTCTTCCAGCTCTCAATATTCCAAAGCAAAAAGCTGCAAGATACAGAGAGAATTTATTGGGCAAATATCACTATCTGATTGTCCTGTTCTTATATTCTTCCCTAGGAATCTGCTACTGAACACTGAAAAACACAAATGTTGTATCAGTTAGTCAATAAAAGTCCATTGTCCATAAATGGAAAGCTTCCCTGTAACAACCTTGGTCTTATAACAGTACTAAAAAAAACCCCACCAAAACTAGAGGTAAGTCCTCAAAAATGCTCTGATATCTGCAAAAAAAAAAAACCCAGCAGATTAGTAGTTGACAGACATTAAATCTACTGTTTTGATTTTTCCTTTATATGTTAAACAGATCAAATAAAATAAAATATGAAACACACAGACAAGTATTTAATTCCCTCAATTTAAACAGAAACAAGCTAAATTAAATAGCTCTCTGAATGTTTCCATGGAAAGAAAGTATCACAGATTTCTTCAACCTTCTGCCTTTGACCTTCTTCCTCAGGCTGCCTCCAGAAGTCTTTTTTGCCTCCAGTGAGGATGAACTTCTGAGTTAATTAACTAAGGATAACATACTTAACTTGAACAGTTAAGGTGAATCTACATTAACAGTTTACTGAGGAGCAGCACTTCTCCTAGGTACGAATGTGCTGAGTATCTGTGCCTGCACTTAAAAGGAGCACACTTTGGAAACAGAGCCTGTGCACACACTGTGGTTCCTCTCTCAAACTAAGCAGTAAGTTTCACACTGAGATGCAATCCAGAGTACCAGGGTTACTGGGGACACAAAGTACAGTCCTTAAAGCAAGCATTCAGCAACTCTGAAGTCTTGCAGCTATTTGCAAGCAACAGATATGGAAATATTTATATGCCTTGTCCTTCCTCTATAGTTGAAGGAAATCCAAAATGATCAGGAAAGTAATAGGAGACCAGTCACAAGCTTATAGACCTTCCAAAAAA